>CM014096.1:32927885-32960024 GCA_004119915.2 Collichthys lucidus
TTCAGCCAGAGGTTGCAGTAATCCCCCAGTAGGCCACAGACTCTGATCTTCCATTACACATTGTACTGAACAGCCTGTGGGAAGGAAATACAGTTGCAACCCCCCACCATCACTACCCGCAACCCCCAGACAGCCCTTTGTGCTTTGAACGTGTCTTTGTGGTTTATTGGAAGAAACCAAAGAAAAACAAGGGCACAATGCAGAATCTCACACAGCGTAAGAAAATGTTCGCCATTGTGTCATTAATCAGCAGCTTGTAATCTCTTTATTTCTTATTCAAGGCTGGCGAGTTACAAACAGCTGTAGGCAATAGCCGACGAAACAAACAAGATGCAAAGATAAGAGCCCACAGGTGAAACAGCAGGCGGACAAATAGCCCTTAAGTGAGGTTATAAAAAAAAAATAGCCTGAAAGTATCAGCTAAAGAAAGCAGTTTGGAAAAATTAAGAGAATTCTGCAGCTGCTCTATGAGTCATGAGCCTCATGAATAAATGAGTGTTGACGTTTTTAACATTTAACTAACAGCGTGATTCCACTTTAACCGTAACCACTCCTCAGCCATCCTGTAGGTGATGTTCTGTTCAATTTAAAATCATTTTACCACGAGGGACGTTTGGTGCAGTCGCTGTTCTGGAGCTGCCATCACGTAGTCGCCATCAGCAGTTGTCCATTCATCAAAGATTGAAATATTTTCTTTTGTGAAACGCTTTGTGCAAATGCCATTTAAATGTTGACATTTAACAATAAAGTCTTGACTTATTTTTGTACTGACAAATAGTTGTTTATGACCATAGACAGTATAAAACCTAGACGTCGAATCTTTGTGAAGCTCAAAGTGTCTTGCCTCTGATACCTAATCTAAAGACGGGCAAAGACGTGGATTGTCCCTGGAGCTGAGACAGGGTGAATACAGCCTGAATACTCAAACAAGCAACCTGTAACAGCACCCACCTGTCAATCAAAGCCTTAGTATAGCAAGCCACAAATGTCCGCCCCAGTTTTTGGCACTTACACATTTGCTTCACTTCACGGCTAACTTATGACTACAGAAGTTGTAATTCTTAAAAGGTCCAGTCTGTCAGATTTTAGGGGGCTCTATTTACAGAATATGGTAGAAATTGAAAAAACAGTTTTTTATTTGTCTATAATGGTGTATAAATCACCTGAATATAAGAATAATTAAGTTTTTTTTACTTTACAATGAGCTTTTTATATGCAACTGGTCCTTTTCCACAGACTTTGCTCCCTTTAACAGCCACCATAGTTCCTCCTTAACTCCAGGAAGGAGAGGGGTGATGGTGACGGGGTTTCAATTACAAATCACACCTGCTGGTTCTTTAAGATTACAGTCCTGTTTGATTTGGCAACACCTGTAGTTACTGTCGTAACATTTGGTACAGGTTAATACTACAGGTCCCAGAATTTTTTGGACTACCTGAGCAGCTACTATGTCAAAAATACAACAGAAGAGCAGCTGGTCTACCTGTTTGCAACTGCGGCCAGTGTTATTTCTGATAAAGAAATCAGTCAATAATTGGCCAGTCACGGACTGTGACTTGTGACTGCTTCAGTTTGCAGTTAATACAGCTCTGACACATTGATATCACAGGCTCATTGTTTACTACAAAACAGCAATGCTGGATTGCATTCATTCATTTTCTTTTGTGTGTCGGCAATTTTAATCTTGAATGCCGGACTCGAACAATAAAAAAAGGACTACAGCTATATTTAAAGAAAATATAAACAAATTGATGAAATGAAATCAATGATTATACATAAGAACAGAAAGTTTGAATAAAATAATATTAAGTTTTTAACTTTAACAGAAACCTCAAATTTCAACCAATAAATCACAGATTTAAAGAATCCTGCCACTCCAATTAAACATAAATCTACGTCTCTCTCTACCTAATAAGCCGTCATTTTTAATTTCTATAAATGGTCCCTCCCTGTGTCCTTCTCTGCCCTAACATCGTGTATAATTATGAAACACTGTACATCAATTTAAGGAAACTACATGCTCTCAAAGTGTCAGCACACTGGGTCTCTAACCCATAAAATTAGAGTATCACCAGGGCTGAAAATGGAGCGGAGCACCACGTTGAAAGTAAACCACTTGAGTTTTTCACTATTAAAAAGACTACAATCCCTAAAATCCTGAAAATGGATTGTCGTCTAATAGCCCATATAGTTTCTCGATTGAACCCAAAATTCAAGCGACTGCACGTACTGTAATTACGTATGAATAGGTTGAGTTGACTTGTGCAAACATACAATATAGCGTGGAGTAACAGCATGAGACAGAAGACAAAGCAGGGGTAACGTTGCAGTCTGCTCCCTGTTAATAAAAACGTAGAGACTAAATAGAAACTGATGGTGAAGGTGACTGAGAGAGAACACTCACCACTCACAGAGCATTTTTACAAACGATGAGTGCGCGTTACAAGAGCAGAACTGAAGGCTGTTATGTAAAACAAGCTCATCTGGGCGGAAAAAGTGAAACATCCCGTGCATCCACAAAAAAAAAAAAATCTCTCACTCCTCGCATTCATACACTTCTTCTGGAAAACGTCCAGACCAACGAGGGAGTTTATGTTTAAAAACTGTGAATATAGTCGCTGTGCCAGTCGTGGGCGGAGGAGGATGACATTATTTTGGCTTGAGCACCGTGCCATAAAATACATTCAATTACTGTGAATGTACTTTAGTCTGCAGCAGGATATTTGAATTAAAATGGGTAAGGACCGCGAGATAAGTCTTGGAATTAATCCAAATCAACATGTCTCACAAACAACCACAAAACAGATTTACTTAATTAAACACATGTTGTGTTTTAAGACGCCCTGGTCCTCTTTAACGGCCCAAAAACACACTATATATGTATACTATACTTTATTATTGTTCAGCCTGATACTTCCTGACTTTACCCAGTTATACAAAACGTGCTCATAAAATGATTTTGATTAAATACAAGGGACATAATTTCATATATCTGCAATATATGTTGATGACACTAGCACACTGGTAGCACTACTAATTTGGACTTCCGTAACTGGTGTTTTTATAACGTAACAGAAGTCGGATGTGTCCAGAAGTTAAGAGGTTAAGAGACTGAAGAGTTCTTGTCTGCAAATTGTCTTTTGCAATTACCATTATGTCCATGCATAGCTTGTATAACACATACAGCATAACAAATTTACCTTGTTTGAGGCTGTATGGTCATTTGCATACACTTTCAGCACAACAAATAATACTTTTCGAATGACTGGGTTTTAAAAAGGTCAGAAAACTTGACGAGGTAAAGAAAAATGAAAAAGACAAAAGGTCAAAATAAGAAGTTAAAAGACTCAAACATGCTGCCAGAGTCTAGACAGTCGTTAATTCCAAATGGATTCTAATTAATTAAACTTGTATAAAAACTGACCATTGATTTCTCAGCTCTTGATTGCAAACCTCAACATCGCCTTCAGTTGAACTTCCACCTGCTGGTTTTAATCCCAACGTGATCTCATCATCAAAGTCTTTCTCTGTCGCTAATCCCAATCAATATCGTCACACACTTCACATGGATTAAACCATAATAATTCAATAACATTTACTCCATTTCTCAAGCTGTAACTGTTTCACAGTTGGTGGATAATGAGAAACCATTACTCCATGTAAGTCCATGTAGATCATATGGAATATATTAGACCAGTATATTAAATGTAAGGAGTATAGAGAGACCCGTTATTAAAAGGAATATCCTGCTATGGAAACCTTTTGTAAGAAAGTGTTTCTTCCTCTGGACCTTAAGGTAAGTTTCCTGTGTATGTTTTTAAATAAATCTAAATTTACAGTACAGTTCTGTATTCTAGAAACAGCACACAAAACCCAACTCTCAGCAGAAGGACTATCAAACTCTCTTTCATTCGAACCAGCAGACTGAGAAGATAAATAAGGTGAAACACTCCTGTGCTAATAACAGGAAACAACAACAGCAACGTGACATAGCAACTGAGACATTATGAGAAAAACACACAACAAAAGTCCGCTGAGTCACATTAGACCATTTCACCACTTATTTTGCTTTTAGATTTTAGCACTTATATATTTTTTCTTGCAGCCGCTGCTGTACAGTACATACAAAAACAGAATAAATGGGAAGACGCTAAAATTGAGCTTTTATTGAGCCAAAAAATTCAGTCCGCTTCCAAGCAGATGACAACTCCTGGAGGGTAGAAAGAGGTCTGCGGTATTGATAATGTTTCGCAGCCTACAGATATTTTAAAAATGAGCGGTGGCCTCCCATGAACTCAGTCTGGTCACAGGAAACAACCTGAGGGAGGACGAGGTTTGAGCTCCAGAGTGAAGACATTACCTGGGAACTGCAGTTTTTTTGGTAAGAGTGCCAAATTAGGAATAACTGCATTATTATTTCTTTAGAAGACAGGACACATAGGTCAAAAGTTTTCCAAAGAGTCACTTAAAATCTTTATTTAAATTAACCTTGGAATTACTTCTGTAGCTGCCTTTGGGTAATGTTAGAAGCTCAAGGCTAGCAACTTTTCTTTGCTGGAGGTTCAGTTTGTACAGGGTCGAGTAATAATCTTAATAATCTTATTGATTTCTCTGAGCGTATACGGCATTGCAGGAGCAGTCCTCCATCTGGGGGATACAAGCAGCTTAGCACTTGAGTTGAAGTTATATGATCATATTTATCAGACACCCATTAATGCATCTATATTGTCAATGAAAAATGGAGATATTGACAATGAAAACTGGGACTCAGCAAAATCTTATTGATTGTCAGTATTGTCTTAATCTGGGATTACATGCAGGTATATGTTGGTATATTGGCTGAGCAGGTGTTTAACCTTATCTGTTGTTGGTCTGAGTTTCTTCTATCGATGCCGAGAGCAGAGCAGAGCAGGTTTGTATGATTTTTTTTCTTTTGCCTGGAGCAAGGAGCCGATTTTCAGTAGGTTTTTAGAAAATTGAGAGAGAAAACATTTTAGGATTGTCTGTGATAGCACTCAATCACCCCAAACCGACAAACTCAGAATGACATTGCACGTCAGACAGCATTTACCACACTGTTTCTAACCTCCGCTAAACTCTGAGAATGGGATTGTCAAATATTGTTTGTAAGACAAAAAACAAGAAAATCAAAACTATAAATGACACAGAGGGTCGACACCGGTGTAGAACGGTGGAGTGAATTTAAATGAACCAACTACACAGACTAAAACTAAGTGGTCCCATCACTGTACAAATGTTCTTGAGTAGGTACAATAGAAATTAAAAACTAAAAATGTCTTCAGTCCAGTCGTACATTCAGTTTGTTGCTAATCCGAGCTGTCACATTCAGTTCAGCACAAAACAAGCCTCTACAGCCTCTGCACGAAAGGTTAAAAGCTCATCTGCCCATCGTCTACAGCAGAGTTATCAGATTATGACTGTTTCTGTGGCTTTCACTCTTCAAACAGGACTCTAACCGGGAACTAACATACTGTGAATCACAGCTGAGGTGACAAAAGCACTCACCAGTGAGGCGCTCCACTGCTAAAAGCTACTGAATTGTTCTGTGGCAATGATGATTCAGTGAAAGTAAATTCAGATTCAAGGTTTGTTGACAAAGAGTAGTGGCCCAAAATTAAAAGATGTTTCTGTACTAATGTGTTTGGCCAAATGCACTATGCTATAATTTAGTGTTGCATGCAGAGAGGTGGTCAGGGCCAATGGTTTGACATCACGCATCCTGAGGCCAACTTGTGTGACAAAAAGCCTGTGAGGGATCTACAGTCTTCGATTGTTAGGGACTTCTTCTTGAGATACAGAGCAGCTTTATGTTTGTGTTTAGGAGAGCAGACATCATCCTGATCATTACCATGGTTTGGAGGTCAGAGGATAGGGTTGCTCACCCCCTTGACACAACAGATCGGTACATAACATAGCAGTCTCTACGGAGTCGGACAACAGTGTCAGAGCACAGAAAGGGAAAAAACATTTCCTTGTTTGTAGACTAATAACCAATTATTTGTGACACTATTCTGAGGGCATGTAGACGAGTCAGAGAGGACAGCTTCTTCAGAAATGAGGCGGCGACATTTCATGACAAGTGTATTGATAAATCCTCCATTCTCCTTGATGAAGCTTTAATGAAGCTTTCAGCCTAAACCTCTTGAACACCTTTGCACTCCCTCTCCACTGACTGAACTGACCATTGAACAGAATTCTCCACATCAAACCCAGTGGTACAGATGAGGAAAAGATTAAAGTGGTTTAGGGTAAATTTCAATCAAGTTCTTTAACATAACCATAAAAAGTACAATAATGCTCGACCTGCTATGTTAGGTGATTGCATTGTATTGTACAAGTGGTTATTAGAGCTAAATAAATGAAATATGAGCGATCTGTTCTGTATTTACATTTCACTTTTACTCTAAAAATACATTTACCTGTGTAAATTAGCTTTATATATAACCATCCCCAATCCTCTACACAAAGATCCTCTTCTATCATTCTAACAATTTCTACAACTAGGAATTTAAATTTCAAATGCTGAAAGTTAAGAGGACGAGTATTAAACAAGGCTGCTAACCCTAACCCTTTAGTCTTGAGGTGTACTAAAGCTGAATCGTGTCTTCATACTTCATGTTCCAGCAAACGCTGGATTAAAAAGGAAGGAGCTGACTTGGACAGAGAAGCTGCACCATTCTCAAATATAAATGCCCAGTTGCCCTGAATCGCATGTTTGCAGAGTCCGTGAGGAACAGAGGGCGACAAGGAGAATATGTGATCCCCACACAAAAAGCACCGTGGCGACAAGCACTAGTCTTTCTTGATTCGAGGTGACAGTCGAACCACTTAGCCGCCGTGATGCCGGAATAGATCTGGGTTACACGGCCTGATGTCTTCCACGTTATCCTCTGTGGGTTTGTTTAAGATTCGTTTAATATCTGAATTAAACTTCTGTATGAATTCTTACTCCAGGTTTATGACCCATAACTTTTTTTTCTATAGCTCGGGAAGTTATTGGAAATGTGAATATTAGTCAAATTGATTAACTCAGCGGAACGATCATTTATTTGTCTGTACGTGCAGTTGCAATGAAACACTATGGGAATATGAGAAATCTCTAATACGCTGTAGAATGACTTGTACATATATTCTATATGGCCTGGGAGAAAATTCAAAGCTGGATCATTTTTCACGAGGCTGGACCGTCATGAAAAGTTATAAAGTTGAAGTTATAAAGCTCAGAAGTAATAAGGCAAAAAAAAAGAAGAGTCAGACAGCAGAGCAGACTGCAGGCAAGCCGCTTTCGGTATAAAAGGATATGATGCTGAGGGAGAGAAGAAAGAAGATGTGTTAAAAATAAGAGGGGGGTTAGAAAGAAGGGGGTACTGAAACAGTAGGCGACTCTGACAAGTAAGAATCCTGCATGATCACAAGAGTTGCTCTCAGATCGGATGCTGAAGTCAGCGCATTTGAAGCAGCAGAAGCCGCCATGGGAATAAATTCCTCCCAAACGAGGGGAAGACGCAGAAACAGATACGAGATATGGAGATGAAGAGAGAGGAGAGCAAGCAAAGATGTCGCCTGCTGATTCCAGCACGGGAACAAAACTTAATGAATATCGAGCATGAACTGAAGATGGAGGTTAAGAACAAAAGAGAGGGCACAACTGACAACTAACGTTCGTATCCAGCTGGAAGTGTGCTGCTTTTTAGGCCTGTTAGCAAGAGCTCGCTGTCCAACACTCAGAGTTTTTTGCTTTGTTCAGCCTAATAGTTTCTCAGAAATACAGACAATTAAAAGGACAAATGTTCACGCTCGACTCGCTTCATACGAGCTCTGATGTTCTTCAGGGATACGGGGCAAATGGATCATGCAAGAGTACTAAAACTTCTCTAAATCACGACAAGCCCTCCAAATTAAACAAACTCTTTATCCATGAAGCATTTTCTGATCTGATGCTCCCTTCAGCAGGGCGACATCATTTTGTTTGCGACTTCCAGCGTCGTTACACTGCATTGTTGAGGTTTTAACCAACCTTGATAGTTGTTTTAAAGCCATGCAACAGCAGAGACAATGTTTGCAAGCTTGAGCTATATTTATTACAAATGCAAAAAGTATGAGAACTATTATGGTAAAAAATAAAAACAAGAAACAATGCCAGGAGGGGATTCAGCCAAAAATACATAAAGAGGACTGTGTAAAGTAAAGACGAGGAGTCAGGGGGAAGGTCCCAGAACACAGAAAGAAGCATTAGTGTGGACAGATGGGAATTAAACACACCTTTACTGCTATTATTAAAAATAACTCTCTTAATAAGTAGCACAGAAATAAAACACAGAGATAAATCTCGACAAAACAGGATTCAGCACTGCAGAAAATAAGAGAAAAACCCCAAAATTAAATTAGTAGGGGTTTATAGGTTTTGCCGTAACACAGAAGGGGATCAGCTCTCACTTACTGTAGGGCAAGAACAGAGAACCTCTACCAGCCTCCAACAAACCAGCGGGCGCGTTCACAGCGAAGGGAAAATCTGGCCTTGTTATAATGAACTGTTGAGACCAGAATCAGCAGTAACTTACAGTAAAGGGGATGTCCAGAGAGGTGCAGGGGCCGGTGGTGGTAAAAATAGAGGCAGTGGAGAGGATTACGAGACTGGGCTGGATGTGGCAGATATGGCAGAGGAAAGTCCTGAGTCAGAGGAAAAGGAAGATTAGTAACAGGGAGAGTTGAAGAACCAGAGTTTGGCTGTTATGTCGGAGACTGGACAACTGAGCGCAACTTTTATTTTGTGCAGGTTGATTGGACGATGGGACACAGGTGTAGTAGTGATTAAGCAGGTAAGTGTATAATATAAGAACCTAATGCACAGAGAAGGAGCTGAAATGAATCCTTCAGATCAGGGGATGACTGAGGCCTGATGAGGTTAAAGTAAATACTTAGCAATACTTTGTTGCTTGTGGTTTGGGTTCTCCTTAAAGAGATGTGACCTTTGTCGTCACGGTTACAATGATAGAATGGTTAGGGAACAGTCGTGGTCATGCTTTAAAAACAAAAAAAATGATGAGTCACAATAGGAAATGGAAAACAACGACTCCACCCCAACTTCATGACCTCATCATTTACCACTGTTTTAACTGCAGCAGCTGTCACTTGTCACTTGAGCATTAATGTATATTGTTTTGGCACTTGCTGAAAGAGCTAATGCTGTCATTCTTCTTGGGAAGACAGTCTCCTGTATCCATTAAATGTTGTTTTAATTACTTTGAAAGATTGCCTGACGTGAGGCGTCCATGTTTGTTTGCTTTCCAGGTACTTCCATATTATTAAGTGCCAAGCTTGGCCTAATTATATCTTTCTGTATTGATTATAAACGTAGCCCCTTTCTTAAATTTCATTTATAGACGTAGTCAAAAACTAATAAAATAGCACGTAAAAACAGTTCATTGTAG
The DNA here is from genome assembly GCA_004119915.2 of Collichthys lucidus. Taxonomy (NCBI): domain Eukaryota; kingdom Metazoa; phylum Chordata; class Actinopteri; family Sciaenidae; genus Collichthys; species Collichthys lucidus. Next base: position 32,937,338 of record CM014096.1, read on the forward strand.
TTTGTTGTAGTTGATTGGTGCCACCGAGATGGAAGCTCAGGGACGTTTCTCTACCAAGGGACTGAATCCACCAGAATCTTTATAGACCAAATAAATCACACACTGACAAGACCTGCTCCTTTTCCGAAGGCTCCACCAGGAAAACAAAGCTTTCTTTTGACCAAATGTCAGGGACACAACTGGTGTTATCTTATGTAGGTCTCAGTATCCCATAATCCACTGTGTGTGTCAGAGCGAATGAAAGAAGACTGCCGCCTCGTAAAGTCAGGTAGTGTTCTTATATAGGAGATATGTGGCTCTGATTATTAACAGTAACTGGGAAGTATATATCTCATAAACTAGATCAATGAAAACGTCCCTGCAGGGGTGTAAATAATGCTGAGTCATCAACTGCGTTGTTAGCAACCTGTGGTTAATCACAGGACGTTACAGAAAAAAATCAGATACGATTATACCAGCTTGTTGTTTTGTTCAAATTGTTCAAATGATGTAAATTAAGGAATTATAATACATGTTATTGTTTTTTATCTTTCTCATCAATAAATGTGACAAATCGTCTGTCACCCTATGAAGTGTGGAGACCGTCCCTGTCAGGGCAAGGACTCCACAGCCCACAATGTCCTTCAGGTCAGGTCAGCCAAACCTGGCCTGAGGAAAGAGACAATTACATGAAACTGCTCTTTTATGTACAGAATACATGGACACTGGACCGCTGGGCCTCCCCCGGGGTATCACAGAAATCATTCAGTGGGATATTTGAACAGCTGAATAATGTGCAAATACTGTGAAGTGCAGTCCAAATGTGCTTATCCTCCTTGTGGTTATGGAGCAGGTTGGATACCAAATGATGTGCTTTACTCTAGCAGGAAATTACTATAATACAGTGTAAATGCAAGCTGTACCCCCAATTAATAAAAAAAAGCTTGATTAAATAATTCATGTGGTTCACGGGAACCTCGACCTGCAGTTAGCTCATATCAGCTGCCTGATAATCAAGGTAGTTTGGAGGAGGAGATGTGGTCGCTTGCGAGACAGAAGAAAATGAAAATTTTTGGGGTGATAAACTTCATACACCGCGACATGGTGGTAAAGATAATTATTTTTCTGGACTAACTTTTATAGTCTTTATTCAAAATTACAGTTTTTTGGCACTCACAAATAGCTCTTGCCAAAATTAATCAGCTTCATTGATCATGTTAAATTTACTCCAATTATGACCTTAATGCAATTAGGATAACCTGTTTAAAGTATATATTGCGCATGTTTACATGGCAGTTTCAGTCACAGAGTACAGGTTTGACCAAAACTGAACCTGGTACACAGATTTTAACGTAAAGGATAAGTACATGTTGCAATCAGGGTGTTATCAGATCGATGGGCCGTTGTGATTGGATCTCAGTTATGTGTAAATACAACCCGAACAGGATTTGTTAAGTGCTCTTAAACTAGTCTTAACCTCTTCATCAGAGTCACATAAAAACAGGATAACACCTAATACTCTATATTAACACTATGCTGGAAGTCAGGTCCGCTCCATCACACTGACATGTGCTGATTATTGGTTTGATGTCGAATAATTACAATGCAAGTCACACATCAAGTCAAAATGCAGTCATATCAATAACTACGATATAAAAAGTCATCAGTTCCCTCAGTCACATCCAGATAAACGGAGGCAAATGTGAAAATACATTCTTCATATGTCATCTTGATGGACTATTTAACAATCTTTTCCTTCTACTTTAAAGAGATTGCATGAATTAAACAAAGTCTATCTGGAGTTTTATAGTTTAAAAATAAATAAATCATGCAGCATGTGGAAATGTCACCAAACTCATCGTCTATCTGATGCTGCCTGACACAAACAGCTACAAACTGTGAGCTCGCACTGTAGTTGCTGCAAGCTGCTACCATGTTGGTTGTCTGTATGTTGTTGACAGATCTGCCGGCTCCGCCTCCTTAATTTCCAGATTGAGATACGATCACAACGGAGACAAAATCAAGATAACAACCTTATTAATGTCAGGATGTGAAATGCAAAGCAAACAGTGATCAGATCCGGATAACAAACCCAGATACAGAACTTAATAGCAGGTGTAAATAACACCTTTGATTAAAATCGATTGATTACAATCATGGACGCATGTTCAGTACAATTAACGAGGTGTGTGGAGTGGTTGAGGAGAGGCTGTGACAGAGACAGGCAGCCGGGTAGTGGTGGTAAAACCAGAACCAGGGAGTTATCTGCACACACATAGAGTAAGGAAGACACGACCCAATTGCAGAATGTCAGCAGCCTAACGCTCCTGATCAAGTTGTTTGGCTCGACGTCCAGAGAAAAAGAAATGGCCTAAGTGTTTTAACACCCTGCCCATTATAAGTCAAACTGTAGTGAACATCAGTCTCCAACAGTAAATGTCAAGGGCAGGGGCAAAGTCGGAGGGATGAGCCTATATACTGTAAAAGAAGCCATTTGTCACTGTTCTGCATCCCATTACAGGGACTCCAATTTGTAGCCGAAGCACAGCACCATAGAGGAAGAAGAGGAGGGGGGAGAAAACATCCTCTATCACCTCTTACAGCCCAGATAATCTCCACAAAGCCGCCATGCAATCCTCCTCCAGTCCTTATTATATTTTTTTTGCATTTCGGAAGCATCCTCAGGAGGAAACAGTGAAAAATACAGTTTTAGTTTTTGATTTGAATCAATGGTTTTTTGATTTGAATCAATGGTCTGCTCAGACGGCCAACAGATTAACTTTGTTCTTCTTCGCTCACCTGCGGCAAATCTTCCAACTGAAAGAATCAGATAAGCAAGATTTTATTTTATGTCTTTCGTTTTTTTTAAAAATGAAAATCCAGCAAATGGCAATTCTATAACTCACAAAGAGATAATATACCCCTTGCAGTTTGTGCCCCTGTTGCTGAAGTAGCCTTGGATTGGAGCAGTGTTACTCATGCTACAGTGTGCTTCTCTATATTTAGTCCATCTTGATCAATGCGCGATGATAGAGCCATTTTCTCGCCGCTGGCATTAGTTCAGCCATTAAACTTTCTCTGATGCAGCACTTTCTGTGTAAGTGGACGATTTTGCTGACTTTCCTATTGCAGGTCGATGATAAATTGGATTCTAAGTAAACAGTGATGAAGCACCTTAAGCAGTCGGTATTGGCATTCATAAACCCTGCTATATATCTCGGTGATTCCTAATCATCAGTGACAAATATACTTAGGAGCACCTTTGGGGCACCTTTGACAGAGGCATTGTGTGCACCTGAGATGAAACCCTTTCCCCCCCTGGTTGATCAGGCAGTCACCACGACCTTCCTGTCTCACGTTGCCATTTCTGGACTATATTTTCACAGCAATCCACTCATCTGACAGTATCTCCGAGCCCTTTCATAATAATCTTTAATAAGGACGACCTTTGATGCCACAGACAGCTTCACTGGGCCGTCTGATTTCTCACCAGCATGTCGACAGGCTACTAATCCTCCTCTCTTATCTCGGCTCCCTCTGATATCAAGGCTTAGTTTTCTTCAGGCTGTGGCAGCTGTTCGTAATGAACTTGGCATTTTTTTTATTTTACTCCAGCACATTGACAGTCAGAGTTAGGATTGATTGTCAAAACCATTAGACAGAAATTTCGGGTTTTGATGATACGATATGTTCACACAAATTCTGTTAACCTCCTTCAAACAGGGGGGGACCAGAATCACAAGAGGCTCTGTCGTACTGTCATTTTACAAAGACTTGTATTCCAAAAAGATATTGCGGCGTTCATGTCGCTTTTCTTTTGGAAGGATATCAGGCCATTTCAGCAGAATTCTTCCCGTTGGGCGATAAAACTTAACATGTACAAGAGTTATACGTCCCTGAATTTTCCGTCAGGGCGGTACGTGTCAGCCTGAGCAGTGGAAAACCGCCTAAGCCGAGCTGATAGATGGTGGAGCTGCAGGCATGCAGGACTGCCAAGCATGAGCGCTCAGCTCACATCAGTCTGCAGCCTTTGGGATACGTCAATAAGGAGAGCTATTGGAGCGCTATCAGTATTCTCAGAGATTATAATGTCGTTACAAGCTTGTACCATTGAGAATAAGTACTCAGGAAACTCACTTCCAGGAGGTGTAATTTTAAATGAAAATATATGCAGCCAAATTCAGGCAGTGCCATTGCTGTAGGAAAGACAGACAGGTAATGAATTAATATTCCCGTCATGACTGTCACAGTCAGTCATAGTCATGCAGGTCTCACCACTGAGCCAACATAATACCCTCGTGTCCGGCGATAGTCTTATGAACGGGCATTAGTCTTGGCTCATTTAGGACATCATAGCCTGGAGGGCAATGCAAATTCTGTGCGTTTGACGTTATTGAAATTTAAAGGCAGGAATGAAAAGAAGCCGCTGAGGAGAAGAAGAAGTCAACACTCTCAGCTCGAGTTTCCACGGGGCAACGGAGTGACGAGCAAGCAATAAGGTGACAGAAACGCTGGGGGGGAGAGAGGAAGGTCTGGCAAGGCGTTTCAAGGCCGTTCCTGGTAATCAGCACCCACAGCTGTTTGCTCCAGAGAGAAGACACCAAGTGGCACTAACAACAAGCCAGCACCATATGTGTGAGCTATTAGTGCTCAATGTTTTAATTACTGTACAAATCAGCAGCGTTTCTATGTTGGGATGAGAAACGTGAAAGCGCACACTCTTGGCTCACCTGTAACAGATGGCGAGTTGCGTCTAAATTGAACTGTTTATGTCTTTTTGGTCAAGGGGAATGGACTTAACAGGTCCTGCATGGTGATATAACCTTAAGCCACTAGAAATAATTGAACTGAAGCAATCCCCCCAAAATAATCCACGGTCGGCTCTCTCTGTCTAGTTCTCGAAACATCGTATGGTGTCTTTTTTTTTTTTGCTCCCATCCTGCCAATTGAAGCAATGCCAACCTGTAATTCGCTTCTCTCCTCCAGATCCCCACACTGACATCAAGTGAAACAAGTCCATCCCTCCTGCCTCCAGAGGCAAGCTGCCAAATAGTTCCATTAGCATGCCTCCAGAGGAACTAGGCCAGGCAATAACGCTGCTCATTCTCTGCAAGTCAGATGGGAAAGGGGCTACCTGCAACAAGGCGCCCGCGGAGAGTCACTTTAGCAGCGCGATTCAATTGCAAAAAAGGTGTAAACAAATGATACATGGCCACATACAGATGAGAGCATTGTGAAAGTTCCACTTTTAATACAGTCTCACTGAACTACTCCTGGCCTTTTGACTCTACCCCTGAGAGGAGCTGAGAAAGAAGGTGGGGAAAAAAGTCTTTGCAGCATTGTCGGGTAACTAGTCAGCTGAGTGATAGTAGACTTTGTGTTGCAACATACTGATTTGGTCCAAGAATGAATTGACAGCAGCATTAAAGTAGGTTAAGACAGGATAAATGTGTGCAGGGGACTGAGATCACTTCCACTGCATCGCCTGATATGTGGGAAAAAAGCAGAGTTTGGAAACTCGTTTAATACTATCATGCACTTTGTCTCGTCAAACTACCAATGAGTGTTTTTCTTTCATATCAGTGACATTTCCCCTGAGCCTGATTGTAAAGTAAGACTGTGTAACCTTTTGAAGCTGGATTTATTAATAAAGCCGTAGCTTATATTGACTACAATGTTATTTCATTGCAGCCAGCTGTTTAGCCAAAGCTATGAGATTTCATGTGATGTAAACTGGGTAAAAGAGTCATAAAGAGTCACAAACAGTCCGCCAAATCTATTTGATAACTAGTTACTAACTAGTGACTTGGATTCATAAAGAAATATATAATAAGTGAGGTGTCTGCACATAGATACATAGGCACATATTAATGCTGATGCTGTTATAGACATGTGGTTTATTTGAAGTTACTTGTTTAGTCATGGGATGTTACATTGACCACTTCTAGGTCAGAGGTTATTTGAATGGGAGCGACCAGGTCGGCGCCACTGCTAGATGTTTAGATGGAATAAAGACTTCTTTAGATGGATCGATAAGGAGTCATGCTATAGGTTAAACCCTTAGGTGGTCTTTCCCGGCAAAGGAATTTCTTTTGTTCATCTGTTTCTCTGACTCAAGTTTCTTTATTGTATGGTTTGGGGGCTTAAACTACCTATATAAGTGTCTGTCCTGCATAGGTCGGGAGAGTCTCTCATCATTCGGCTAGGAGCTCTCCAAGTAACGTTTTACTTGCTACGATGCTGAAATTGTTGTATTAAACTTGTTATACAGCTAAGACAGTGTCGGCGGAGTTTCTCTTCAAACATCTTCAACTGCATCACCACCGAAGATACTACATAAGCAAATAAATTATGATGTATTTTCATGGATTACTACATGGATCACTACCACACAAGTTTGTATATATGGCAGCAATAGGTGCTCAAAATGTATAATATATGTTATGTCCCTACATTAGACCAATGTATGTGGATGTTTTTTGTGCATTGTTATATATAATATATATATTTAATATGGCAATATAATGTGTTTTTATTGCAGATTTTTCATTGCATGTGTTAAAGTGAACTGAATCTTTAATAAATCATTTTTTTAAGTGACCAGCTTGGTGATGTGAGCAGTGATATTTTGTGATGAGGTTAGACAGCAGTGATAATGTCAACCACAAAAGTGAGACCTGGCAAATCTGATCCCAGCAGCAGTGAGAGCGTCTCCAGCCTCCACCGTAAACCTTTCACCGCTTCACCACACTCCGTTTGCAGATTGACATAATAATTTGTAATGAAAAAAAAAAAAACATAATTACAGATTTCAGCTGTCACAAAAATGTCACACACACACACTCCTTCCACCGCCCGCTCTTGACTTGTCATTAGGAATTTCACCGGCGAATCTGCTCAGAAACTCAGCACTTAGGTGTTCCAAGATAATTCTGGTTATTTTCCACTTTCTTTGTCGCGCTTGGATGTGTGTGCTGCCGAGCACGCGGCCACGGCACCGCTCCAACCGCCCGAACTCAAAAAGCGCTTGAAGCACATGCTTTCACCGCCCGGTAATAACAGCCATGCTGCACGCAGATCTCTTCTCACGAGGGAATTCGTGAGCATTGATGAAGAGTGTGGAGAACTGAACAACAGTGACACAACTCAGTGACACCATCCTCTTTGCACGGAGAAGACGCCGTGATAGTCTCTCCAGTGCTGGTTCGCAGCATTTCAAATATAACAGTGTGATCGATGCTCATTCTAACAGTATTATAGTATTTGGCCTTTTTTTGGACAACATTGGGAAATTTCCAAAAAATGTATAAAACATGGACGTCGTACCCGTGACGTCACCCACAGGATTCTCAAGAGTGTGGTAGCTTGGACTGGATCCATCTTTAGCAGTCCTGCCTCTGCCGCCACCTTAACCCAAAAAGACGTGAAGCATTAGTGAAGCTGAGTCAGGCTGAATGAAGCCTGGTTACTCAAACAAGACACCTGTGATGGCATACACCTGTCAATCAAAGACTCACACTATTAATTACACATAACTTTAAGTCTTTATATAATTTGAACAGGTGAGTTGTATACAAGTTCACCCTCAGTACAGTTGTCATGACTGGGGAAATTAGCTACAGAGACCAAAACTGTTTTTTGTACCAGGCTGTAAACGTGTTTATTTCTGCTGTGAAGTTGGACATTTTAACATGGGGACTTATGGAGTCTGACGCCAGCCTCAAGGGGCCATATGAGGAACTGCAGTTTTTGGTATTTCGTCATTAACTTCATTTTTCCACTGTTATCTGACCTATTATAAACCAAACACCGACAAGAAATAGTTCCAGCTTTTCTCTGTGCATACGGAGAAGTGAAATTTTATTAGTTTCTTCATGTTGACATTTTGCTTCTAGTCACTGTTAGAATTCATTGGAATCAGCGTGAAGGACATAACTACTAAGTTTTCACAGCCGCAGGGGATGAGTTTGATTGATAGATAGATAGATAGATAGATAGATAGATAGATAGATAGATAGATAGATAGATAGATAGATAGATAGATAGATAGATAGATAGATAGATAGATAGATAGATAGATAGATAGATAGATAGATAGATAGATAGATAGATAGATAGATAGATAGATAGATAGATAGATAGATAGATAGATAGATAGATAGATAGATAGATAGATAGATAGATACTGCCTCAGAAGACAGAATTGCACATTAGCTGCTCTCTCATCTCCACACCTGCATTTCCACCGGTGGCAAACTGTGTCTGCTGGTGCATGGCTTTAAGCCATTTTTGCATACATTTAAATGAAAAGGAGGTTGTTGTTTTTTTCCATTTCTTTCTTTCTTTTTGTGAGGAAACAGTGTCGCAGTGAGTGAGGGTAGGTGCAGAGGTGGTGGGAGAACCCTTTTTGTAGCCTGCTGAGAATCTCATCAAACACAACAGAAAAACACATTAGGCTGTATGCGTCACCGCCGCTGTTGTGTCGGTAAGCGGTAACGCGGACTAACAGCGTGAGTACAAATCAAAAAATTGCTTTTTCATGTACCGTAAGATGCATGTCAACTAATAAAAAATGAAGCTGCTGCAGCTCTGTCGGGCTCTTGAGTCAAAGGACATACTGTATCATATGAGTTTGTTGTTAAAGTGGACATCAGTGATGCACGAATCTCAGCGTTTCACTGGAACAGGTGGAAGAGAAATGTTTATTATTAGCCCGGGAAGACTCTCGACTCCCTGATGACAGGAGGACGGATGAACCTCTCTTCAGTCCTTGACACCTTATTTAAATGTCAAAGAGGAACATTAGCTTTAAACTATTTCTTCACTGTGTCAGTCTGTCACTCAACGTTCAGCGTCTGTTTCTGTCCACAGTCCATTGCAATACAAGTGCACAGCTTTGGAAAGAGTCAGTTTCAAAATATGGACTTTATTGTGACAGCAAAACTCAAAATCAATCTTATTATTTGAACAGATTTTATAACTGGAACTGGAACTCCACAGTTGCTATCAATCAAAGAAACTTCCACTGTGCCCCAGTTACATATTAATCTAACTTATATGTAGTATGTGGTGTGTTCATCTAAAAAAAAAACATATAAAATAAATCAATAAATATACTAAACAAAGCCACCATCGTAATAAAATCACTTCAAAATCAAAACCCGACTGTGAGTCTACAAATACTCACAGCAGTAAAACAGTGAAGAGAAAACTGTTATGCAACAATAAAATCCCAGGAAGCAAATCATTAAATGCGAGCTATGTGTAGAGTCTTTCAAATTAAAATCCTGCCCTTGATGTCAAGCTGACATCCACTGACCTAAATAACAGTATAGTATCAACACACTGCAGCCACTCAGGGCTGTAGGTAATGTAGTGTTTCTCTTTTTTAACTGAGGACAAGACATTAACGCACATCCAAAACCACGTTCTCTGCATTCACATCAGACCGCCCTTCATCTGTGCAGCATGTATGAACTATACCCTGAAGCATACGTGAAACTACGGACCACTTAACACATCAACAATAATTAATAGTAATTATTAATAGTCTTAGCATATTCCATCTAAAATCTTTTTAGATGGACAGAGCAAAAAGACAACATAGAACAGCACAGAGAATAGCAGCAGTGATATAATCACATCATTGTTTCAGATTGTCCGGAAACAATTTTTTATATGCCCGACATTGAAACTATTTCGAATCATGTAAAATAAAGTGAGTGAGAGTAAGAGAGGGGAAGGCTTCATCTCAAAATTGAAAAATCTCAGGAAAGATTGCCACTTACAGGAGAATTTATTTGGACTAGCTCTTACTGGATATTTCATTTGGATACTTTTTGTTTTTTCCAAGCTTTATTTGATAGAGACAGCTGAAGAGTGACAGGAATGTGTGGAAAAAGAGAGACGGGCAATGACATGCAGGAAAAGCCACAGGTGGGATTCGAACCCCGGGCTTCCACAGCGAGAACTGAGTCTCCGCCGCCCCGTGTACAAACTTCTCTAACTTTAAGAAGGACATGGCATCAGCGAGGGGGCTTTAGCCGACTTCCAGTAGAGAAGGAGACGACGTCTTCCTATCAAGGAGGTGAAAGACACAACCTCCAATTTTACAGAGGTGTAACGGTTGCAGTCTTCAGGGAGGCCAAAAAAATGGCAATATGTGAAGAAATGTTAATAGAGCTCAAGAGTATCTTCAACTTAAAATATACTGCTGAAAGCTAAGCAGGAGGTGAACCAGTAACCATCCGTAGGTATGGTACAAAGCTCAACCTGTTAACTTGTCGATCGATTTGGATTCAAATTTTGCTCAATCCTGATTGGTGCAGAAGTATATAACAGTTTTTCCTCGTGTGGCTGTTTGAGGAACTGCAGTTTTTTTAAATTCCTGCGTCAAAACATAAAAACCGTTGGAGGATATCGTACGAACAAAAAACGAAAATTGGTTTTCAAAGCTTTTACATTGTAAACCAACAGTTAATAGATACAATCACAACATATGACCCAAAAATGAAACATCACATTACTGCCTACGTACAGACACATTCATTAAATGCTGATTAAATGCAGCTCAAGCCAACGCTGTCACAGATATTCATAAGCACCTCTGCACTTCCACAACAACGAAAACAAAATAAACGATAAATCTCGCATTGGATTTCTGCACCGCATCACAACAAAGTGATTAAGTTAGAGGCACCTCATAAAATTATTGGAAAAGCATTTCATACAGTATGAAACAGGGTTATCTCAGACAGCACGGGGAGAATAAATGTTGCACTCTACAAGGTGAACATAAAGTGACTGGAAAGTCATCCACATTATTGCCCCATTTTCTCTCCTGCGAAGGGTTGTATAAGGGGCACGGATCCACTCAGCTGTCCTGCATTTCCCTTCAGCCAAGTGTCACAAAAGTTGAGCCTCTCTCTCTCCGAGAAGTGACTGAATTACCCACTCGACTCGTGAATAATGCAGGCAGGATGTCGGTAACATAGGGTGGAGGGGGCTTTCTGCTGAGAACAGCAGGTGCCTTTCATCATCATGACACAAGAAACAAGTGAGACACAGCGGGGAGTTTGCTCAGCACAAAGATAAATAAAGCACGTAAGCATGCATGCATGCATGTAGAGTGTGTTTCTGGATGTGTTTGAGCAAGAGTAAGATCCGTGGGGAAATTATCTCCAGAATGTGGTATCGAGTGCACTTTACCGATGGAAACAGAAGTATTTCTGAGAGCGCTGCCCAGCAGTGGAATTGAGGGGCAATTTGTTTTGGTGGGTGTGCAAATGAGCAGGAAATAACACCGGTAAAGGAAAAAGAAACTTGTAAACCAAGACTATTCTGTTATCACGCCCACAAATAAGCAGAAGACTCCCCACTGACAAGCGAGAGAAAACAGACTTGTGGATTTCAAAACATCCATGCCCCTTTCTCTCAATGCATTGCCAACCCAACAACGCGTAGACGTTAAATTCACACATCACACATGCAGTTCGTGTGTTTTCCCTCTCTCTCAGGGAAGTGGAAGCAATAGATAGCACTTGTCTTGCGTTAACGTACTGAGCACAAAAATACGCGAAGCTGAGAAGTGCTGGCATCCGCCGTTAAGGATGCAGTTTAACTTTTAATCACCCTTGAAATTCCCTTTGATACGTGTTACCGAGAAGGAGAAGGAGAGAGGAGATGAGACAACGTGGGCTTTCAACAGCCCGTACTGTACGATGATGCTCCTCGTTTCTAATTACCAAAAACTTCAGCTGCGATTTCCTTTGAAGACGAGGCCGGCTGCCTCATAGGCATGATCAGACTGTGACTGTAGGCTAAGTCACTAGAACTTGACTTCATGTGGCTCGGGACTGTTGCGTTGAAAAGCCGTGGCGATGATCTGTCTTTTCTATTTTCAAAACTCGAGTTTTTTGGGATTGAGCTCTTTGAAACTGTATTTGAGAAAAAGGTCCTCGGCAGCATAATTCATGTAATCAAAAAGTCTTTTGTTCTGATTGTAATTCACATAAAGAGTTTTGTTGTTGTGCGCTGAACTTCATCTTTATGGGTCCATTTACACAGCCGTAGATTTAAAAACACATTTTCCAGCCCTGTATCCTGGAGAATAATGTGAGCGAGGCAGACAGTGAGTAAAGATTGAAGTGGTTGAAGTTGTTCATGGCCACAAGCTTTCCTTTACTTTAAAGGACCAGTGCGTAGAATTTAGTAGAATCCAGCATTTGCTTCCTAATGTGAAGGAGAAAGATGGCTGCTGTAGAAACATCAACGTCAAGGCTCATTCTAAGGTAGAGAGATGCAAACGATTTTATTTTTTTTAGGTGGTTATACCTTAAAGAAAACATAGTTATGCATCTTATCTTCCATTTCTGCCATATGCTGTAAATAGAGCACTTCAAATCTTACACACTGGACCTTCCATAAACACACCAGTAGTAACCGACTGGCAAAACAATTTGAAAGAAATGTTGGCAAAATACACTTTTGTGCGTGCAATAAACCCTTTTCTCGTGTCAGGATAGGGTTGAATGTAGCTATTGGTTTTCATCCATTTATCCTACATCTGATTTTAGGGTTAGTTTTATTTGTTTGTTTGTTTTCTAATAAGTAAAACTGACGAACAAACCTGATTTTGTCAAAGTTGACGACTCACATACATTGTCAAAATTATGTAATGAAGCTTATTTTAGTTTTATCTCTCTGATTTTATGATAGATTTAGCACTAGCCTTCTGTTAATTACAGTTTCGAGTCAGTTTTGAGTGCAGCATTGCATAGAATTTTTTGTATTTTGTGATTTAGCGAAGCCAGTTTCACCGTGCAACACCACTGTCATAAATACTTGCTATGATTATATCATATATATTGCTATCGGCCCTAAAACCTCCTCTTCTGCAGCCTGGCTAACAAACTGAGCTAACAGCAGCTATCGTTTGTAGCAGGTGACTGTTACTTTATGGTAGAAAAGATATACAATGTGACTTGAGAGCATGTTTCCCTTCCATTTTGAAACGTAAGGCCTCTAGAGAATAGTTATATTTTATTTTATATACATTAATATTTAAATATTTTCATTTTCATCATATGTGAGTGTCTGGTAATCACAAGCACCCCTCTGTGGACTGTCTACTTGGTTCCTTCCGCCTGCTGTACCAAGTACTAGCATCGGTTGTGTATACAGTTTAGTGTATTCCCACGTGTACAGAAGACTCATCAATTACTCCCCCGTTAACTCCTTGCATCAAGTCTAATTTTATAGTATCCATTATTGAACAGATGCGGTTCAGTAATTTATTGAATTACAGGCCAATATTTGTCACTGCGGTGACAGCGAGGAAGTTAAGTCAGCTCCACCTCTACTTCATATCACTTTCCCCTTTCTATCCCCCCGTGGACTTTATGGTATGTCTATATTAATCTTCAGCAAATCAAATCAATGACTCTGGCCCTCATATTAGCTCCTTCCGACTGTTACCATGGAAACCTAAAGGCCAGTGAATATTATAGGAAAGGGGGGGGAGGGGGAAAGGATTGCCTGCTTAAAGGAAAAGGAGGAGAACGTGGCTTTAACAGCCAGGAGGGGTACCGGGTGAGGGGGGTAGAGGTTAGTGCCTCCCATACATCACATGTGCTGTCATCTTGAGGGTGCCGCATTAGGGAACAAGGAGGCGAGAAAATCCCGTCAGCAGTATAAAATGTCACTGATGTCCTGCTGTGCATCATCAACGGTTTGTCTCCACTGCTGCTCTGTTCTTTAGTTTTTTTCTTTAAACGTTTCAGTGTCAAGGTTAAGACAAAGTATATATACAAAGTATTTATAATTTGTTACATCTTCACTTATATTTTGTATTTTATATTTCATGTTTAGTACTGTTTGCTCTCTGCATGTCCTGTACATATGGCAGTATTGATAACAAAGTTGACTTGACTTGACTAGACCTGCATTAAAGTAGGTAGTGTGTACAGTCTACTGGCCTGTAACAGTCTAGTTACGAATTGCAAACACTCCCTTTTCCAAGCATAATGTCGAAACTACAAAAAGTGTAGCAGAAACCAAAAATGCAAACACCGATCAGGAAACACGAGAGTCAGTTAAAGTAGTTAAAGGTTTAGCTGCAGGTCTAGCTGTGGCTGAGAGTCGGAAAATCGAAGCAGAAGATCAAACCGGGCTGGACCTGGCAGGCAGGTAAGTTATCCTGAGACATGAGGACAGCAGGCGATCACAAAAGCAAGATTGATGTGGCTGTACCATCAGGAGTCCGGATGAGTGAGCCTGGTTTTTATGTAAGTTTGAGTTAATGAAGTAGCCAGTAGATCTCTAAAGTTTTTCAGCTTATAAAAGCTCTGCTGTGTCTGTCGTTTGATGCTAAACAGCTGCCTCCTGGGGCAGAAAACGACGCACTGAAAGACGCTAAAGAGTTCTGACAGAAAACTGTGTGGAATCGTCACTCTGATTTGATCCATTCTTCCATAATATGTCAAGATAAAAACACTGAACAGTGCAGATTTAAGGTTAGACAGTACAATGCATGATAAGAATTTAATATCATAACATGAGAGAGACACGGTCCTCTGAAAAGCAAGTAAAAAGGGACCTAACAAAATGGAAAGGTACAGTAAACGATTCAGGCTGAAAGAAAGTTGGAAAAAGAAGTTTTTCCCTTTCAAAAGGAAAATAGAGTTCACACCCTCAAATCTGCAGGGGGTTTGTTTCTGAGTCTGGGAGCATGAGAACTAAATGCAGCATCGCAGTATAGGCTTTAGCGCTGCAGCGAGGAACAGCGAGAGCTCGGCTAAACGCAGCGAGGAGGTCATCGATGTGATTGGACTGTGAAGTGATTTAAAAAAACAATTAGATGCACGTTTGAATCAATTCTGTTTAAAGGCTGCACTGCAGGGGTGATATGTGTGCTGTAACATTAACCAAGTGGGAGGCCAATCAAGTTTGAGGAACAATCTGAACATGAAGGTCAAAAACTACGTCCAGATGATGTGCCACAGATATACTTCACGTCTCCAGTTGTGCAGATTTGCTCCCAGATCTGTCTGTGTGTGTTTTTTGATTACAGTAAATTATTCATCTTGAGCTGACAGAATCTGGAAAATTGCCCGAGGCCCTCCTGCCAGTCAACGACTCACACAAAATAATACAATTAAAATTAAATTAATTTCCATCGAACTAAAATAACTGGACTTAATGAGCGGCTTTTGCAAACACATTTCTATTAAAATCAAAAGTTAGTTTAGTTGTATGGCCACAAAAACACATAAAAATAAATATTGCCTGTTGCCGTAAAGCAAATTTTCCTTGACGTTGCATCAGTCGTGCCTTAGGGAGAAAAAGAAGTAACACAAAGAGAGTAACTAGAAGTTTAGTTGACAGCTTTCTTCAAAGAATCAGTCGCTGCTTGTGATACTGCGACTGTCTCCAAACTCCAGTCACACAAATGGTAGCAGCTACAGTAATGTTTCATTTCACTGTGTGTGGATTCAGCTATTCTCAGTCTGGTGAGAGAACAACTTTTCTCCATGACAGTCCGGACCTTTTCTCGCTGGCTACTTTGCTTTACATGTGAGACAGCTCGGATTGATTCAGAGAGCAGTGATCCGATTGTCGGCCAAAAAAAACGGATCATCTTTAGATTGTAAAATAATCAATCCTGCTGTGTGCACACAGTTTCTATCAGACTGTCAACCTGTGCAGGTGAAATCCATCCACACTGACAGTTTTTTACCTTCAATAACGAAAAAATCGTGTGTATCAACGATATCTAAATTCGTGATTATGGCGGACTTGCATGTGACAAGTAGCACTAGAGTTAATTCCATCATTTTACTTGAATATTATTCATATCTCTTGAGCTATCCATTAGAATTGTTCTAGGATTATACCACTGCTCTCTCTCTCTCTCTCTCTCTCTCTCTCTCTCTCTCTGTCTTTCTCTCTCTGGGAAATCCTTTGTCAAGGTTTCCTGAAAGGAGAGTCTGCCTGGTGGCAAAGCCTCAGAATCACGAGTAAAAAAAAAAAAAAAAAAAATGTAGATTTTGTCCTGGTCACGGAAGAATAGACCAGTCGACTTTAAGAGATAAAATAAGGGCCATGGGAGTCTGTTAATCCTGTCCATGGTATATGTGCTGTGTGGATTGGGAAAAGGGCTAAAACAGTCTTACCGGGTTTTCTCTGGGAACACTGGGATCTAGATTCTCTTCTTCGAGCCATCTAAAGGTCACAGACTCATTGTACTATCTTCAGTTTCTTGTACCGTGAGGTGTTAATTCTATATTTTTAATTTAATTTGTAATCTGTATGCACCAAAGATATTTGTCAGAAAGCCAAATAATTTCTTTCCAAATGTTAGATGTAGAAGTTATTAACGTGCTGTGTGTTTTTGTGATTGTTTAGTCTCTTTGCTAAGCTATCTTATAGGATTTTGGTTGTAGCGTTAGATTTACTGTGCAGATATGAGAATTTCATCTAACTTTTGACAAAGCGAATGTCAAACCATTCCTTTAAAGATATTATACCCCACATGTTAAGTTAGCTTCTTTTTTTTCTTTGTGCAGGTCTCATTGGACAGTAGTTCATGTATGCATTCATGAATCATGTAAGAAGGACCATGGGGTTAGTCACAAAGCACTAAAGCCAGTTTTTGCTCAAGGTTTCAGCAGGAAGTGAAGCAATCTGGATAGTATACAAGTAGAAAAAGAGTTATATTCTCCATACGGCAGGTTGACTCATTCATAATGTGTAAGGAGCTCAGTGACCCAGGGAGACCTTTGACTCAAAATGCTGCTTTGCATTGTGTAAGGAATCCCCTCGAGTCCTGCCTGGTAGGAAACCCCAGGGCAGACACAGGACAGAATATTTCTCAGCTGGCCTGGAGACACCTTTGGAAATTCAACAAGGAGCTAGATAACTGCAGCAAGCATGCCTGGTTTCCCAATCCTGCTCTGGATAATCAGCAAGCAAACAGATGGATTAATGGCGGATTTAAGTGAAAGATCACAAACGTTAAAGATGTTAATGCACGTTTGTCGATATTACGACTCTAAATTACTCAACCCCGCTATGAGATAGAGATTCCTAGAGGATCTATATCTGGTGTATGTGTGTGTGTGTTGGCAGTCATTTGTGTGGATTCATCAGTTCAGCAGTATAATTTGAGCCCAGTGATTGAGGACACTTTTTTTTATGACAGTGTAAGTTTAAAAAGGCAACGGTTTGTGTACTTGCCACAATTTGACCTCATGCAATAGCGTTGCAACTTTAAAATGTCAGCCGCGTGGAATAATCGGTTTCTCAGGACCCTGTGTTCATGCTAATTTCTGCAATTTGACAAGCAGAAGCCAAACTTTTGAGTTTCCACGCCACGAAATGTATAATTTTAAGGACTCGAGAAAAATCACAGTCTTGATGAGACACTTTAAGGCAACACAACAGTGATGAAAAATAAAAAAAAAAAACATGCAGCTCTGGTTTTATATTAAAATGAAGCCAAAGGGAGGCAGACAGTAATGAGTATAGTTTGAAGAACAGATGATACATCACCCTCTCCTCACCGTGTCTACTGAAGGTTACAGGCTGGAAGTGTACATCTATAAAACGTCTCTACGGAGCAAAAATCAAAGCTCGGAGACCAAAGCGGTGCACCTTCTCGTGTCACCGAGTTTCTATCTTGGCTTCTACTCATTTCGTTTTGCTAAAAAAGTCTCCCCTCCCCTCTAACTCAGCCCAGAGTGAGCACTTAAAACAAGAAGTGTGAAGTAGGTAACAGCGAGTATAACCAGCTTACTTCCATTTTCCTGCTGTGAACAAGAATTCGAACTTGTGGTTCTTAAATCGAACGGCACAGTTGATTCTCATTGCTTTCCGCAAACTTACGTACCTAGTGAACAAACGGTTGTGGCCTCAGTGCTGCAATTAAACGTGTAGACTGATTTCTGATGTATGCTTTTTTATCAAACTGTTGTTTCTGTGAAATTAAAAGTGATGAGGTGTGATAAATTGCTAGTACCTGACAAAGTACAGTTCATATAAACTCTTGGAGGATTAATTATCATTAGACAGAGCCTCACATATTTATAATTGATTATTTTTAGCTAAAGGTTGCACCAAAATCAATTAGGAGTCCAAAAGGTGAATTAACGCATGACTATCTTCCTCAGCACCAAACCCATTGGTTCCTTCTACAGATATAAATCGGATCCTGGCTCGAATCCACCAGCCGGTTTCTGTGCAGAGTTTGCATGTTCTTCACGTGTCCAACGGCATGTAGGGTTAATTGGTGACTCTAAATTGCCCATAGGTTATGAACTTGAGGGTGAATGCTTGTTTGTTTCTATGTGTCAGTCCTGTGATGGACTTCTCCAGGGTGTGCGAGTGTACACAATGTCAGCTGGGATCAGCATCAGCCCCCCGTGACCTTGATAAGGATAAGCGGTTATGGTATATGGTTTCTGTAATCCCCTGACGTTTCCCCCGGCTCCAACGGAGTAAAATATAGATCTTTAATGTTAGTACAATCGATGCACTGTTGATTTAGGTGTTTTTATGGGATTTGCTGACAATAAGAAAATGTAGAATACCACCAAACTTTACACAATATAGCTGTACAGCATCTTTCTTACGTTTGGACTTTAAAAGACCAAATTTAAGCACACTGTAGATTGTTTGATTATCAAATATTGATATTTAGTTGGCCAAGTTCGAGAGGAAAGTGGGACAAAAAGTCATTTTTTTCTACTTTCTTTCATGTAAAACATTCAATATACTGCATAAAACATTCTAGTTAAGTTGAATGTCTCATGAGAGACATAGCCACTGGTTTTATAGGTCAGCAGCAGATATAAATATAAGTTAGTGAAGGGCTTCAAGAGATTTATGTTCAGGCCTGTCATCATGTGATTGGCTGTCATGTTCTATACTCTTACCTGGCTGCTCCCTGAAGGGATGAGCGGTCCCAACAGGAGGACATGTCCTTCTATTTATGTCTGAGTAACTGCAAATGTTAGGAGTATAAAACACTAATACAGATGTACTGTCCCCTGTCTATGGAGCCGTTTGATGGTTTCAATAACTCATTCTTTCATTTAAAAAAAAAAAAAACGATGAAATTTTAAAAAGATCTTACCTCTGACAGAAGTTGAAGTTCAAAAACCTCCCAAACATTTCAACTTTCATTGGAGAGAAGATAAAAAAAAGCACCAAACAGCAATGCTACGAAAAGCTCTTTCACTTTTGTTTGTCACATGTTATAGATTGTTACATTTGTTTTTTAACTCAATCACCAAAATTGTAGGTTTGACTATCATAGTAGTGTAAGGTTTTATCAAATGTTGACTCTTGGTGTTTGTCATTGTGTATGTATAATCTTTTTTCCAATGTAGTGCAATGTCTTTAGCAATAGTTTAAATTCACCTAATTAGGCAATATTTATTTTAAATATATTCGCATATTGATCACATCTCATTAATTTAAAACAGAAAGATTCTCTTGACACCTTGTTTGTCGATTATAAAGTCATTACCTTGATGTACTTAAGAAAAATGGTCAGTAAAGGACAAAAGCTATGAGTTACTACCTCTGGGTGCAGACTACTGCTGTTTCCCCAATTGTATAAGCTTATTAATAGCGTTTCCTTTGCATAACCCGTGGAGAATCCCCGAATATTTCACCAGAATGAAAAACAGCATGGGCTCTTGGTGCCAATCACTGAACGCAACTGCATAAAGGTGAAATGAAAGTTTCCTCGGGTCTCTATTGATGGTACACATCTAGAACTTAAAAAAAAATAAAAATTCTGTTGGCTATTGTCAGGCCCCTATGAAACATTATTACTGAGCTGTACATGTTCCAGGGACGGCTGTGATGGATTTCTTTACGATCTTTGAAAAGCAAAACACAATGGAGTTATGAAACTGCTTCTGAATGGCGAGTGACGCTGGTGGATTAAATATTCAGCCCCTTTGTGTGAAAGCAGCTGAAGATCCTTGGACACTGAGGGACTGTGGGGGTTATATAACCATATCCTATTGTGAACTTTGGCCATCATCAAAGCTTCTCCTCCATCCTGCTGCACCTATCTTCAATGACAACTGCAGCAGTCAGTGCAGACTAATCTTCTGTGAGAGACAGAAATGAAGACGTGTTGCGACTCTTTCAATATAGTGTATTTTCTATAACGTTGCTTTTACCTGGAAAAAACCCCCACACATTTTCCAGGAGCAGCATTCAAGATCAAAAACTGCAGCTTCAGCGGCTTCTTCACACATCTCTTTCTACAATATTTGCATTAACATACAGTATTCAAGTATTTAGTTTAGGATTAGCAGTAGGATGCTGCAATACGATATGTGCAAATATGTTTGCAAACGTACAAAACAGTTGCTAAGAAGCTACGCCTCAACAGCATAACATTCAACAGCAGCAGAAATATGAAGACAAATGGCAGTTTCTTGTGCATGGAGAAATTTGCCCTCAGGGATTTTCTGCCAGAAAACCTTATTACATGGTTATGTCTAGGCATGAAATCTACCTGGTTAGGATGAGGAAAAAATAAAGTTAGAAAGATATTCTGCCAGAAAACCCAAGACAAACGTCTTCCACATGCCAGTTCCATGCCAATGACAATGCTACCATGCCACCATCAAGGTATAAAGACTACCAATTATCAGCCAACCAACTGAGAAGTCAAGGGATCAGTTAAGTTAAAGTCTTTTATGTTAATTTATACAAAGTTCGAACAGTTAACCCAAATACACAAATGTCAACCTCATGGTGGCGCTAAAAGAAGACTGAGCATCATTAGGATGCATTGTCTGGGAATCAGTTGGGCCAATGCATCAATTGAGTTAAAACCTTGACCTACTGGCAATAGAGGAAGGTTGCTGTGTCCTCAAAATGCTCCAGTTAATAGTTTCTCTTATAATAATAATAATATAACAAAACGGTTTTAATCCTAGCCAGGGTTTGTAATTTTTTCACCACAAATGCATCACAACTCTCTTCCCGCTGGTGCTGTATCTAAAGGGACCTCTCATATTCATTTCTGTCCAGTCACACCTGAGTGGCACCAAAAATAGGGCACTAAAGCTGACCAGAGCATGTACCCCCTTCTGGTTGTAACACAAGGACACCACTCACTGTAGAGCTGGGATCAGCTGGCAAGAGCTCTATAATGGTACAAACAAAAAAATAAAATTCAAATTGTCTGCTGCTGTATACATGAATTTGAGCTGGGTTGGACACATTTGACACACAGATTGTCCTCACAGCCTCCTGAAATCCTATTTAAAGTCCTCACTAAAATGTACCTTGTCGGAAACGTCTACAAACACAAAAATGTGTTTCAGTCAAATCCCTGTGTTTTCCATTCTGTGAAAAGACTTTTAAAATATTCAACTGTCTACGCCCTGGTGAGTTGTAGAATGAGTTTTCTTATTCATATTTTAACGTGAATGGTGAATGGTCTACATGACCTTGATGAATAGTTTTTCTGTGGTTTTAGGACGTTTAATCTCTTTTGCTGGTTACAACAGTGTGTTCAGCTTTAAACTTCAAAGCATCCCCTCATAAGAGAAGAGGTAAGCATATCACTCTAATTAAAAAGTCTTTACCACTCACTTGCCAAACAGTCTGCTGTCTTGAGATAGAACAAAGTGATGTGATGTGACCATGTTTTTAATTCAATTATTGAATTCAGCTTTTAGAAAGTACCAAATCATATTATTCTTTACAAAGACCCATCAAATCCCACCATGAGCAAGCACCTGGCAACAGTGGCAAGGATAAACTCGAGCACAACCAGGCTTTGGATCACCAGCCCTCTGCCTCGAATGGTTGGGATAAGAGAGAAGGAAAGAGTAAAGAGAATATACAAAAGACACCTGGTGGTAAATTGGATCAGAAGACAGAGAAGGCTGCTGGATAGTCCTGCTAAATCCAAACATGTAGTATAAGGGTGAACTGGGAACATCTGGTGGAGGTTCCTGTCTTGGGACATGGAATCCAAGTTGTTCATGTCCAAAGCTTGTTGTAGAGGTGGCAGGTCAATGGTGCCTGTCATGGCGCCAACCTGGTGGACACCAGCATTGAAGGAAGCAGCAGACGAATAACGGGAGGGCTGACGAGGGCTCCAGGCAAAAATGTGGGAGGTATTTGGGGAGGCCATGGAGAACGACTTTTAGTTGGGCTCAAGGAATCCTTAGGAAACCATTAAACGGGGACGTCATGATGGGAAAGCAGGACTTGGCTCAGGTTCAGTTAGGGAGCAGAACTCCTGACAAGGACTGGATTATATTACCTCAGGATTGTGTATCTGCTTTTTGCAGATGACATTGTTCTGTTCATCCAAATACCCCCTTCAAAGCATCCATGGTAAACTAACTTGAGAGCACATGACTCTTGTTAGATCCATTATTACTCACCTCCCTATTTAACTCCTTTCAAACAAGCCTTGTCCAAATGTTACAGTTCTCATTCATCGTTTCTCTTTGTTAGCCTTTTCTTATCCTCGACCATTTCTTCTTGGTTATCTTCTCATCTCAGAGGGACAGACATGTTCCGAGTGCCCATAGTGTAAAATATAATGTAGCCTTGACTATGATGCTGACAGGACGGTGTCTATCAGCAAATGATGCTATTCAACCTAATGAGAAAAAGGCTTAGGCCAAGACTTGAATTTGCTTTTATGGGCAGCTCTGCGTAG
>CM014097.1:0-30000 GCA_004119915.2 Collichthys lucidus
GCTCCACAATATGCTGGGCAGAGGAAGAAGTTCCTTAAAACACTTTTAAAGCACCGTTTTCTTTTGTATGCATGCAGACAACGTGGCGCCGCAATAAAACACGATGCAGCGATCTAAAATATCAACATAACCATCAGGCTTCGGTGTCAGTCTCTCAGTCAAAGAGCCTCTAAACTCAACACTTCATGCAACAACCGCAGAGAGAGAAACTCATCACAGAGGCGGCAGAAAAGACGATTTCACCACCGACAAACGTCTCCGCGAGGCCCCGAGACGTCTTCCAATTAGAGGAACGCTCCACTTTCTGTTTTATTGCTTTTTCACCTGCGTGTTCAGCCCACGGCCGTCTGCAGACGTCGTTAAGTCATCCTGGGAAATGTAGGAGATCTCTAATTGGAGGTGTAAAGAAAATCCCCACGCTTAATGCAATGTAGCATACTGTATTAGATATACAGACGAGGCATAAGAGGAGAAATTAAAAAGGTCCAGCGTGCAGGATTTAGTGCCACCTAGCAGTGACTTCGCAGGCTGCAACCAAATGAATACCCACGCCTCACCCTCTCCCTCCAAGCAAGAAGAGGACCCGCTCGATTCTTATTTTCAGGTGATTACACACTCAAGAAAACATCCCTGCATGCAAGTACTCCTAAATCTTACACACTGGACATTTAAACTGGCCTGACCTGCTACACAATGACCACAAAACCGGACGAAATATTGTCAGTGAGAGCACCAACATGTCTGATCATAAACTGCATCTTCTGTCTCTGAAAAACTAATTAAACTGCTCGGCATGGACGTCTGTCCACACTCGGCTCACAGGACCGTCAGCCTTTCCTGTCCATGAGGCCCCACTGTTTGTTTGGCCAGCATGTCCCAGCTCGTGCGACCTGTTGTCTATTCTCTCGGCTTTGTATGGGTCACCAAAGCCACTGTACGTACACACTTCCAGGAAAAAAGAAGAGAGAGAGGCTGGGGCCGCCGTAACATCCAGAGGTGGCTCATAGCAACGCTGACCGGGGGCCGCCGCTTGACAACACACCAGAGAAATGCTGACGTCACTCTGCGGTTGATTTTTTTTTCCAGGGCCCGCTTCTTGCCCGGACTCGGCTCGGCAGTAATCAGGAATGTGATCAGGTCAAACCTCTGCGCTGACCTGATCACTCACAATGAGACATAATGGGAGGAAAACCGGGGAAAAGGTACATCCTGTGAGCGGCGCTGGAGGTTAGGGGCTTTTTTTTCTTGGCATTTTCCTGCTAAACGGCTTCTGTCGTGATTTATTATCCACCGGAGACTTGAACCAGGCTCAAACATGACGTATACCTGCTTTCCACAGGCGAAACATACAGTTAGATTTGAGTGCAGTTCCTCAAACGTCTACTTGAGGCTGGCTCCAGAAGTGAGGCAGTCTCCATAAGTCCCTATGTTTCACAGCAGAAATAAACATGTTTACAGCCTGGTACAAAAAACAGTTTTGGTCTCTGTAGCTAATTTCCCCGTTCATGACAACTGTACTGAGGGTGAATTTATATACAACTCACCTGTTCACATTATATTAAGGCTTAAAGTTATGCAGGATTAAGAGCGTGGAGTTTGTTTGCCAAGTCTTTGCAGGACCAGGCTGTAAACATGTTTATTTCTGCTGTGAAGTTGGACATTTAAACATAGGGACTTATGGAGACTCACGCCTCAAGTGGAAGTTTGAGGAACTTCCACATTTTTTACCACTTGATCTCCACCGAATCACACACGCAGAGACAAAGAGGCTGCAACAACCACATCACTGTGCACGAGTCGGCCAGCACCTCTTCTCAAACTTTCCCTGAGACAAACAACTTGGCCTCGACTTGTAGTGTAATTGCGCCGTCTCTGCTGCCGGTGCCAACTGCATAATTCAGCATAATGGTGAGACAGTAAGACAACAGAGTCCCTCCCAAAGGAAACTAACGGCAGGCCTTTGTTTCATTAGCTTTGGTCCGAGCGGTTATTAGAGTTTAGTCTAGTTGTTCTTCCTGTAATTACAACAGGCCTGAGGCGACTGCCCACAACCAAATGGTCTTCCTCAAGGGCAATTTGGCCTCGCCAGTAAAAGTCAAACACTCGGCTTTGTTGTGACCACATCAACGTCAGGTAGAGCCGCCGCGTGACAGATATATGGGCGCACACGTGCAGGCCTGTGTGTGCAACACACACACACACGCACTCACAAACACATAAACACACACACGGTCATAAACAGCCGCCCAGCCCTTACCAGACTTAACACCAGCTAATTGCTCATGTATGGCTCCTTTCACACCACACACACCACACACACACACACACACACCACACACACACACACCACACACACAGTAACAAAGCTGGACCTGGCCGGCCGTCTACAGCTGTGACGTCTCACATGTGGCTCTGTGTTGATATAAGGAGTAACACAAGTGGAAAATTGGAGCTGGTGGGGCCAGACTGCTGACTTCCTGATAGGAAGAGAGCGCAGGGTGACCCATATATACGTTATAGCAGTCAACAGGCTGAAAGCTGCGTGCAGCTCCATGCATAATGTAACGTGGACGCAACTAAAGTGACCTGCGTCCTGCTGACGTCACTGCGAAACGAGCAGAAACAAGGGAAGTGGGCATGAATCACACGAAATAGGAACTACTGAAAACTTCCAAACCACTTTCATTTAGCGGCCGTGCCAACAACAGTTGAACTCTTTTAAGCTGCTGCTGCTGCTGCTGACCAAACCAGAAACATCATTTATAAATAGACAAAAAAAAGCTGTCCTCTGCAGCACGGCTAAAAACGAGGCGGTCTACTTTTAAAAAACCAAAAAGGGAAGTGCAACATAACCTCGTTAATCTGATCCTCTCGGTTAATGGAGGCTCGTTAGGAGGGAATACAATGTTCAGACGTCTGACATGAGTCGCTGTGACATGTCAGCGTCTGAGCGATGTTCTAAAAATGAAATGAAATCGTGAAGACGATGGCGTGGCCTCGTGTTTGGAAAAACAAGACAAAGTATTGTCGAGGTGTCTCGGACGGTGTAAAGAACGGAGCTAGGACGTCACGTGGAGGTTCTAAGCTGTAGAGGGTCCACGCTCTTAATCCTGCATAACTTTAAGCCTTAATATAATGTGAACAGGTGAGTTGTATATAAATTCACCCTCAGTACAGTTGTCATGAACGGGGAAATTAGCTACAGAGACCAAAACTGTTTTTTGTACCAGGCTGTAAACATGTTTATTTCTGCTGTGAAACATGGGGACTTATGGAGACTGACTCACTTCTGGAGCCAGCCTCAAGTGGACATTAGAGGAACTGCAGTTTCCACATTTTTCCCCTGCAGCCACAGAGGTTGCTGCTTGGTTGCTTGCCCGACGCCTGCTAATCATTTTCTGCATGACGAGCTGCCAAACGGTGTTAGACCTCCACGACACGAGGCCCCGCTGCGAGGAGAGTTCTCACAACTGTTTTAGCGATATATATATATATATATATATATATTATATATATATAATAAAAAGTTATTTGAAGCGAGGCACAGATCTTAAAAGTCATATCTCTAATTATGATGTTGTGTTGTGGTGTGTGGCATTCCCCCTCTTAAACATCCATTATGGTTTCTGGATCTTTGTCTGCCCAAAAAGATTACAACACAACAAAACTTCTGACTTCAGTTTGAGAGCTACAAAAAACGCACAATGGGAGAAGAAATCATGAGTTATGGGTGGAAAAGCATATAATCATTTCAATGACAACAGAAAAAGGAGAAAAAGAAATGAGTGGAATTCGCAACAGCCGAGCCAAAGAAATCAAATCCATTTAAATTCCTGGAGCGGCTTAAAGTGAAGCTGTTAACCGGTGAAACAATTCGCTTGGATCCGATTCTTCCACGTGTCAAAGGTCAAACAGCTTTACTTCACAGGAAGCAAAGAACACGGAGAACTCTGTTAACAATGGGGACGCTAACTGTAGTTTCCTGATTTAATTTTAGGAGCCTGACACACACAGAGTTTAACTATCTGCAACGAGCTTCAAATCCCCTGATAACAAATCCAATCAAACTTCACTTTTATGATGCAGAGAAGACCCAAGCATCAAAATCTGCAGTTTACATTTATATCATGATCACTTTCTTATACATCATGCCACTTTTATCCTCATGTCTGTTTTGATTATTGTGTTTTCTGACTCTGTAGACTTTCCTCTGCTGCTGGTTTTAGATGAATAAAGTTGATTTAATCTAAATCTAGATGTTCAAACTTCTCATGTTGCTCTGCCCTGTCTTTGTTCTTCACATTTAAACACACACACACTTTCTCCTGAGGCTCGTTTTGCTGCATGTCCATGCTTCTGTTGCACTAACCTGGATCTGTAATGTAAAAGCTCTCTGCAGCCTGGGAGTCACTGACCCTGACTCCTTTAACTCAAGCTAAAGTTAAAACATGGTGAAATAAAGTTGTTGTAAAGGTGGCGGGACAGCGTGGTGTGTGTGCCCGGGCACAGAGCGCGGCTGTGTGGATGGATGATCCACCCTGCGCCGTCATTTTGTCACTTTCTCCCCCGGAGCGGGGAGCGTGCTAACGCAGCTAGCCGCCACAGGCTAAAGCTGCTGTTTTTTCCTCCGGAGAACAAACAAAAAAAAGTCGATATAATGAATAAATAAAGTTCGGCGGACTCACCCGTGTCTCCCGGGGTCTTCATGTCTGTGGTCGTCGTCGCGGTGCTCGCTTCAGCCGCTTCCCCTCGTCGATGGTAACTTTAGACTTTAGCCAAGTTAGCTCGCGAAGTTAGCCACTCCTTCCTCCGGTGTTGTTCTCACACAAGTGAGCCCGCTGGGAAGCGCCTGTCCCCGGCGTTAAAGTTCACAAAACACCGCTGACTTCACCGGAGCTCCTGTGTTTTTTTTTGTTGCTTTAAATAAAAAAATCTTACACAAACACACAAGCAGCAGCAACAACTTTTACGCCGGACTATGAGTGTCTAAATGCGGGGAGAAAAGTTGCCCCGGAGCCTCCGGAGGAGGGAGCGGAGCAGGGAGGAGGAGGGATCCGGCCGCCCGGCGCTGAATGGCGCAGCTCGAAGTTTCTCCGAGGAGTCGTGCCGCCCGTTTGGTTCAACGGAATGCAGCCGAGTCTCTAGTGTTTCAGTCCGGCTGTTGCAGCGATGTCGCATGGTCGATTCCTCCTCCACATCATCTTCATCTTCACCATCATCATCGTCACCATCATCATCCTCACCGACGGTCCAGCGGCGCTTCTTGAAACGAACAAAAAAAACTCCGTTTCTTTCTCCGGCTCCGACTTTTTCTTTTTCCACTCTCTCTCTCTCTCTCTCTCTCTCTCTCTCTCTCTCTCACTCTCACTCTCTCCCCCTCCTTCTCTGTGTCGGGAGGGGGGTGTCGTGTTTCGCTCTCTCCTCCTGCCACACGGGGCCGCCCACGCTGACCCATGGAGGGAGGGAGGGGGAGAGGAACCGAACGCCCACTTGTTGCCAAAGATCGTCTATGTGTGTTTGGAACATCACAACATGCAGCTCAACGGGAGACTCTGGGGAGTCGGTACAATAACCTACTTTAACACTATATACACATGGATAAATAACAGTAACAGTGAACTATGCAGCATGTAAATCTAAAGGCTTATAAAGAATTTTGTCTTTGAGAGACTGTGTAAAGTGCAGTGCATGCATGAGGAAATTACACTTATTTTATTGCACAAGCCAGTTCAGTATCTACTGGACTTGACTTGGAGTGTGTGATATTTAGAGGAGGAGTTGTAGAGATGCTCACAGGTGGGAAAGACTTCTCTCTCTGTGGAACATCTTGACAGACTGCTGGCAGAAGCTGATCCACAGTCTGTCCAGGACCTGATGTAGTGGGTGGGAGTCATAGTCCAAGAAAGCCTGACACCTTAGACAGCATCCTCCTTTCCAACACCACAGTCAGCGAGTCCATCTGCACCCCCACAGCACCACTGGCCTTACGGACACGTCTGTTCAAACACAACAAATACATAAAACATTAGATCAGGAGGCGTCAACCTTTGTCAACCGCTTGGACAAGAGACAAACCAAACAGGGACCCTATAACAGTTAATTAATGTCTTATATTCCACCTGTTTATAGGCTGTGTTATTATCCTGTATGTGTTGATAAAAAGTTCATGCCTAATTATTATTGGCGAATAAATGCCAAGAGTGTCTGTGCGTCTCTGTCCACTGATTCATCCAACTACAGACCAAATGCCCCCGCTGTATGTAGTTTCTATTTTATATTCCACAGTGGGAGCGGGTCCTCTTTCATGGAGCCCGCTATGTTGAAACGCCATCTTTCTACAGACGGTGGCCCTGATCAGTTAAATATCTGGTGTTCATTTGGTTTAAATTTACTAAATATAAGTTGTCAGACCTGCAGGAACAGGGAATAAACACCTGATGTATTTTATATGTTGATTTCAGCACTTTTAGGCTTAAACTGTTCAAGTTTGACAACAATGAACAATCAATGATCTATTTTAATGTCTGATGTTTTGTGATGTGGTATAAATAGAAAATATTCACATTGTTCAGCTCAGTGTGTGAACGAGTCACCATCAGCCAGTTTGATAAATAATAATAAATAAATCGGGTTTATCGTTGGAGTGGCTCATCGACATGGTAGACGATCTTCGCTGAGGACCAGCCGCTCGTTGCCTGTCGCCGCGGCCGCCGCTGCCTCCGGTTCGTCGCCCTCTGCTCGCTCCCGGTTGGCGCGTCACGGCGTTGCTGTGGAGACCCGTCACCGCCGCGGGTGATGAGAGGCGCCGTGTTTACCTGTAAACTGCGACAGAGGCAACCAGGGGAGCCGACATCCGTCACTGCTACACGGGCAAAGGAAAGGCCAATCAACAGGTGTCTGAGTCCCACAGCGACGGATGGATGGATGGATGGATGGATGGATGGATGGACGGAAGGATGGACGGATGGAGGGACGGATGAAGGGACGGATGGATGAATGGAGGGACGGATGGATGGAGGGACAGATGGATGTGGACGGAAGGATGGACGGATGGAGGGACGGATGGATGAATGGATGGATGGACTGACGGATGGATGGATGGATGGACGGATGGAGGGACAGATGAAGGTACGGATGGATGATGGATGGATGGATGGACGGACGGACGGATGATGGACGGATGGATGGATGGATGGACGGATGATGGACGGATGGATGGATGGATGGATGGATGGACGGATGATGGACGGATGGACGGATGGATGATGGACGGATGGATGGACGGTGAGACACTGAAATTTACATAAACTATAATTATAAGAGGTTTCAGGCGCTTATTAGCATTATTGCCTCTCTCTCTCTCACACACACTCTCTCTCTTTTCTCCCACACTCTTTCTTCCTCTCTAATGAAGGACCCTTCAGCACTTACATCAGCTCTGAGGAGGCAGCCGAGAGAGAGAGAGAGGAGAGAGAGAAGAGAGAGAGAGAGAGAAGAGAGTTGAAAGAAAGGAGCAGTAATTACTCAAGAGCCTGAACTGGAGAGCAGAGCGGCGCTGAACTGAAGAGCAGGATGGGAGGAAATGAAGTGGAGAGAACAAGTGTGTGGATTGAAGGTAGCCCTCCACCTCCTCCTCTTTCTCCATCCATCCATCCTCTGCTCATTTACTCTGAGTGGCAGTGTGTGGGAAGTGAAGGCCAGCAGGTGGGTGAAGTATTTCATGCCATTGTCACGCTGTCACACACACACACACACACACACACACACACACACACGCACACAGAGCGAGGGACGGTAACGTCAACAGTGCAACACAAAACATCTCGTCACGAGTTTTCTGCTGTCACGTCGTCCTTCGTCTGCCTCCTCCACACCACTCTCCTCGCCTACCGAACTTCCTCCTCAGATCTTCACCTGAGCTCTCCTCCTCTCCTCCTCCTCCTCCTGCTGCTGCTCGCCTCCAACACGATTACACCCCTCAGCACCTTCTGCTGTCCCTCTTGTCCGACAGGCATTTTAAAATCTGTTCACATTAAAGGTCAGGTGTGTGAGATTTATAACATAATATATTTTTATCCTCTGTTTAGAACTCTGGCTCCAGATTTCGTAGTTTCTGGAGTGAGGCGCGGGGAATCAGTAACTAAATCTGACACACTGATGCTTTAAAGTCCCGATGAAGTCACAAATGTTTTGCTACATGTCAACTAAACGTCACAAACTGGTCGATCAATGACAAACAAACTATTTTTTTAAGTATCTTTGGATCTTTTCTTCATTTTTTAAATGTCATTTCTTGATAAACATAAAAGTTGTTGATGATCGTCCTGTACTTTAGTCTGTGCATCTACAGCCGGGCCTCACTGATTACTGTACAAAAGCACAATGACTTTAATTAGTGATTCTGGTGAAACTGGGTCAGATTTTATTTACAATATATCTGCTGCTTTTCACCTCTGATGTCCTCTGACTGCTCAGCTAACTGAAACGGGCTCAGCAGCCGGACCTGACCCGGTTCGAGCACAGCGTCAGAGCCCAACATGTGAGAACGTTACATACCGAGGTGGTTTAACGACTACTGACGCTCTGAACCAAACCCGGCAAGAAAACCACCTCACTAGGCTGTTTTGGTTCCAGATTTGGTCGTGTTGGGAAGTGCTGACACCGGCTCACAGCGGTGAGGACGTAAAAAGATTATTGTAAACAAACAATCAATAACTGCAACAAGACCCAGAAGAAACGTGTGAAAGTGATGAAATGATGCCAGCTCCAGCTGGTGAGTCATTTCCTAAAACTTCCTAAAACTATTCCTTTAAACTTAAAATCTAAAAACGAAGAAACATCCAAAATGATTCATTTGTTTTCTGTTTCATAACAATAATAATAATAAGTCTGCTGTGAAGAAGATTTCTGACTAATTGTTTCAGCTTCAGCGCTCATGCATTTTGAGGAGTTGTCACTTTCCCTCTCTGCTGCTGCCGCCGCTGACCTTTTGCTCCACCCGAGGACACGTCAAGACAAACACCCCGAGGAAGTGAAGCGTGAACGGTCCTGTTGTGCATGACGACATCAGAGAGCACGGCGTGTTTGTGAGATTAAAAGAAGGATGTTTACAGTCTGAAGCGTTCCCTCCTCCGCCAGCATTTTCATATCGGACGCAAAAACAAAAGAAAAACTGGTTTATCGGTTCACTGGAAACAAAAATGACGGCCTCATCCTTTAATGCAAATCAAACGGTTTCTAATTTTGTTAGTGAGATGTTGCTGTGTAGGTGGGGAAATGCCACAAACAGATGAAAAGTTCACATGCTGATGACTCG
The DNA here is from genome assembly GCA_004119915.2 of Collichthys lucidus. Lineage (NCBI taxonomy): Eukaryota > Metazoa > Chordata > Actinopteri > Sciaenidae > Collichthys > Collichthys lucidus. The sequence continues at coordinate 9,317 of CM014097.1, forward strand.
AGGAGCTCGTGTTCACACGTTAAAAACTGGGGAGGGGATTAAAAAATGGGATCAAGTCAATCATCAAACTCATCTCAAAGTGTTGCAGCGCTAACACTGGATCATTGCTCAGTAAGGCCTGATGGTTGATGTTTGATGGAGGACCACGCCTTCATCTGCGTCACAAAGATGATTTTCTGCATGAGTGCGTTAAATTCTGGTGACTTATCTAATTGTACTGGACCGAGCTGCAAAACAACAAAACACAACGTCACAGCTGTGATGAAACATCGTCTGAAATAACTTTAACTCAAGCTGACACAGCTTGACGCTGAGTTTAGGAGCCAGTAGTGAAGTCTGTTGATGAGCGACTGTCTGCAGGGACGGTGGTCTGGGTCTGTGGGGTGGTGGTGGTGGTGGTGGTGGTGTTGGAGTGGGCGGAGAGGGGTCGCAGACCTCGTCCGCATGTGAAAGCGTGGACAACAAAAGCTCAGCGGGAGCTCTGACGGCCGCATACGTGTGAATTGGTGGTTTTGCGATTGGGGACTAATTGATCACCAGAGTCACTATCAGTTCATTACTGAGGTGGTAATGACCCTAATCAGTACACAGGAGCGATCAATCACCAGCTGATTGGTAAATGATGAAGAAATATGTTCGGATTGAAGGATTAAAGAGTGAAAAACATCTGATCAAAGTGTCCCCGGCGTCGGTGAAGCGCTGACACAACATAGTGAGTGGTTTTGTCACTTTCTGCCTCCATCAGGTGAAGAAAGTTCAGTTAACCAACTGTTCCAGTGACAAATGTCTGGGAGGAAAACATTCAAACTAGGCATGACATTCAAATTAAATGTAACAATGTGATGTTAAGGTACTTTCTTTTTTTTAAGGGTTTCCCCCGTGTCCATGTCTTTTGTTTTTTCTAGGTGAGTGTTTTCTATCCGAGGAAATCTGGCGTGTTTTTAAAATGGAAAATAGGCCTGAGGGGGCAAATGGTAACCGAGCCACACCCAGAGCCAGAGAGCGAGCGAGCAGCACTCAGTCATGACAACAAAACTGTAACAGGAGAGGCCTTTTCACACCAGCCCCATCTGTATGCATAAGAAAACACACACCCACACACACACCCACACACACACACACACACACACACACACAAGTCAAAACGAGGCAGCTTTGTGTGCTCGAGTGGCCGGAGGGGAAAGTTTTCTAGTGCAAAAGACGAAGTGATGAGGACATTTTCCATGTTGTTGTTGTTGACCGTATGTTTGTGGAATAAGGAGACCCTTGTCTGTCTGTCTGTCTGTCTGTCTGTCTGTCTGTCTGTCTGTCTGTCTGTCTGTCTGTCTGTCTGTCTGTCTGTCTGTCCCCTGGCTTGTCAGATGATGTCTGTCTCTGTCATGTCAAAGCAGGATGTGGCGATATAAAAGAACATTCAGGGAAGAGGCGTGAGAGCACAGGGAGGTTTTAAACAGAAGAAAAAAACACAGAGGTCAGGAGAGGAGAGCCGAGGAGAAACTACCAAGGATAAGTAAGTGTATGGGGGAGAGGGGGGGGGGAGAAAGAAAGAGAGTGAGGCGAGAGAGAGAGAGAGAGAGAGAGAGAGAGAGAGTGAGAGAGAGTGAATGGGCCCTTTGTGATCAAAAGGCTTGTTTATTTTCTTGGCGCTTGAACTCCTCAGGAGCCACATTGGGCCTGTCTGCACTGTCTCGCTCGCGGTCCTCATCGCCTCGCCGACATCCCGGCAACTGGCCGTGAATCACAAAGATTCAGCCGGAGGCAGCGTCCGAGCCCAAAACAAGCAACCTAAAACATGGAGAGTGTCATTTCCAAACGGCTGCTAAACATCCCGAGCACTCGACACAAGAGGAGAAAAACTGAGTTAAGACAAGTGCTTTCATTCCACCTTCTGCTCGCTGCTGGAAAATCTTACTCGAGTGCAAAAACTCTGAGTGTTTATCCTCCATGTTCATTAAAGGAGCTGAAGGTTCTCACGTCGTTATCATATTTAACTCCAACAGGTCGGAAACACCTCAACACAGAAATGTCAAACCCTTTTTTTAAAAATCTTTTCAGCTGCCAATTTGTTCAAAAAAAATTATTTTCAGTTTTCTCCTCGCGGCCTTGGTGAGCTGCCCTCTGTCAAACCGAAAAACAGAAAAGTTTTGAACAAGTTGTGAAGGAGAGCGGCGAACACGAGACAACAAAATAAAAATAAAAAGAGAGAGACTCTTCAATCGGGTGTGAAAGAGACGAAAGTGAAAACAGGGTCTGCGCTGCGTTCAAGCTTTCAGCAGCTTCCTGTTTCCCCTCTCAGGTCGCTTCAAGCTTTGAAAACTCTTAGGATATTTTCTGTTTCATGTCACCGCAGAGATCGATGAAGCTGTATGATGTGAAACATTAAAACTCAGACACTGAACGTTCTTATCCTTCACACAAAGTCTCGACGCAGGGATTTGTTTTGCGTCCGTACAGCTGAGCAAAGATCAGTTTGGTGAGACGCAGGAAAGGTGAATAACCTTCAGTTCCTCATTCCACATCTCATTTTGCATCTGATTGTCAGTTTTAAACATGTTTTAATGTTACAAACTTGAACATCGCTCCACCTCTTGTGAAGAGCAGACGCTGACACTTCAGTATTTGTCCAAAAACATGAATTACAGTATCGTTTCATAGTGTCTCAGACAAAGAAACTCTTTCTAGGGTGTGTGTGTGAAACTGAAAGAACTCCCACGTTACACTTCATGATAATGCGTTACATTATATTACCGTAAACTTCACTACAGTGCACGAGGGGGATTTTGCATCAAGTGGTGGAGGACGCAGTCATCGGTCACATGGACACAAACCCTCTCTGTTCCCTGCCTCACCCCCTTCTCCCTGTCTCCCCCTCTGTTTTCTGTCTGTCTCTCTCCCGCTCTCTTCCAGCTGGTATTCACACATGTGTAATGGGATTAACACGCTCCTCCTGCACCGAGCAGAGAGAGAGAGAGAGAGATGGAAGAAAGAGGGGAGGATGAGGCCATGGAAGAAATGGGGGAGGAGTGAGAAAGAAAAGAGAGGGGGCTAAAAAGAGGGGAAGGTTGAGGGGGAGGAGAGAGCGGGGTTCCTGAAAAGGAAAACAAATGTATAGAGGAAAGAAAGAGGGGTGGCACAGCTCTTTCCATTCGCCTGTTATTGGCCTACGGGAGGTCACAGGGGACATTTCAGGCTCATTTGAATTTCAGGGAAGACGGCCCCCCTGAAGCTGGATCTGCATACAGTCACATCTGAATAATGAACTATCAACAAACACGTCTCCTGTGATGAAATCACCACCAGTTGATCTTTAGCGGAGTTAAAGGCATCAGGAACAATAAGAGTATGCGAGCACAGGCTGGTGTTGGAGTGTTACGGATGTTTTCAGCTCATAAAAAGGTGCTGAGTCAGGTTTTTTTTTTGCAGTTTTTAAAGGTGCAGATCATTTTTATTCAGTCGGTCAGCTGCGTAGGTAACTGAACTGACTCGAGAAGCCAAAACCCGGCAAGTAAACCACCTCGATGGGTGTTTTTCCTGCCAGAGCGCCAAAAATCCTGGTTCAAAAGGATGGAAAAGGAAAGTAGACGCTGACACCAAGTGGCAACCCCTCAAAAAAACTGCAGTTCCTCAAACGTCCACTTGAGGCTGGCTCCAGAAGTGAGTCAGTCTCCATAAGTCCCCATGTTTCACAGCAGAAATAAACATGTTTACAGCCTGGTACAAAAAACAGTTTTGGTCTCTGTAGATAATTTCCCCGTTCATGCACTGACTCTTTGCTTCAGTTCGAGCTGTCACCTTCAACACTTCAGCTCTGCAGACTGTTATTTACAACTTATTCTGATTGTTCCTGTGGCTTCTGCGGTCTTTGAATCTGCTTTTTAACAAGGAAGTAGCGGAACGTGAGTCATGTCTGAGCTGTCGCCACTGACGGGAGGTCCACTGCCAAAAAAGAAACAGAACCCGACACCGTGACAACGACGGTGATTCAGTGGAGTCAGCTCAGCTCAAAGATCTGTCAATAATAGTTGGTACGCCTACTGAACACCTCGAGTATTTCCTCAGAAGGAACGAGTGTCTGTGAGCTGCAGCGTCATCGCTGACACGTTCCTGTTGAACTTGTTAAATATCTTTTTTGGGGAAATATACGAGAGAGGAAAGAGAGATGCAGTATGACATCCAAGACAGACTCAAAGCAGCAGAGACGTCAACACGTGAAAACCTTTCGCACTGAGGCGCTCGATGATGCTGTGCTGTGATGAATATCACATTGAGCTCCGTTGCATTCAGGTGACAGTATTAATCTTGAACTGTGAGCAGCCAATGACAGCACAAGGAATGGACAGAGTGCTTTGGCTGCTGCCATGTTGCATGCAAGACGTGGATCATCGGCGGAGCTGGATGAGGCCTGGTTGCTCAAACCAGCCATCTGTAACGACACCTACCTGTCAATCAAAGCGTCCACGCTCCTAATCCTGCATAACTTTAAGCCTGAATATAATGTGAACAGGTGAGTGAGTCTCTGCATAATGAATCGTCCTCAAACACTTTGTGGCCAAGTGACGGTGGGAAAAAAAGAAGTGAGCATTTAATTAGGTGCAAGTCAGAGAAGACGGCTGCGGAGTCACATTCAATAAAGCTTTAATGTGGAGAGAGAGATAGACAGATAGAGGCCACATTCAGTCCTCGGGGAGGAAGAGGGTCTGCAGAGAGGAATGCGAGTTATATTTGACCTATTTGAGGCCCCGTGCCAAGTCTGTAACGGAGAGAGAAGAGAAGGAGGAGAAGGACATGAGTAAGGGAAACCCGAGAAGCGGCGTACACAGACGAGAGGAATCAGCGAGTGAAGGAGAGAAGTGTGAGTTGGCAAGATGGAGAGAGGGTGGAGAGAGGGTGGAGGGGGGGATTAGAAAGTGGAGCAGGCAGACGGTCGGAGCGAGAGCGAGGTATGTGAGGAACGGTGTCAGTCTATATAGAGCTCGGTGTGTATGTGCTAACGGGCTCCTCCGTCTATCTCTGGAGGAACTCCCTCTTCCTATTGGCACCGCGCACAGCTTCCTCCCAATAATACACTCCCCAAATACCCAGACTGCTCCGTCAACCCCGTCAGTATAGAAACACGCCGCCGTGTACGTCTGAAGCAAACCGCAGACTCGTGTATTGAGACTACGCGTCATCATCACGCAGTCATGTTCATTCAATCCGCTCCGTGCCTTAATAAGCGAGCTCCTACATTTCCCAGAATCACTTTCAGCCGTCCTGAGGGCACACGCGCTGAACTTGTTGAGGTCAGTCAGGTGGGTATGAACAGGGTTCAGATGAAGCTGGAAAAAAATCCAGAACTAAAGTTTTCCCAAAGGACCCCCCCCAAAAAAAGTCAGAGCTGGAGGTGGTGGTACTGTAGAAAAGAACAGGAAGTTTGGGGAAGATGATGAATCTTTCTTTCTTCATAACATCAACACAGACTTCCAAAACTAAGGAGGTGGTAGTCGACTTCAGGAGAGGACGACAGAAGATCGAGTACGCACCTCTAAAGATCGACGGGAACCCGGTGGAGAGAGTGAGCAGCTACAGGTACCTCGGGGTTCTCATCTCAGAGGACCTGACATGGACTACACACACCTCCACCCTGGTGAAGAAGGCGAGGCAGCGGTTATTCCACCTCAGGAGGCTCAGGAAATTCAAGGCCTCCAGTAAACTGCTGGTAACCTTTTACACCGCCACTGTGGGGTCTGTACTCTCTGCGAGCATCACGGCCTGGTACGGCAGCTGCAGCTCACAGGACAGAAAGGCCCTGCACAGAGTCATCCGCTGCGCTGAACGTGTCACCCGCACCGCACTGCCTGACCTACAGGACATTTACACCCAGCGGTGCAGGTCCAGGGCAGGTCGGATCATGAGGGACATTCACCACCCCGACCATAAACTGTTTGCGTGGCTGCCCTCAGGCAAGAGGCTTCGCTCCATCAGAGCCAGGACCGAGAGGCTGAAGAGGAGCTTCTTTCCCCAGGCCACACGGATCCTGAACTCTGCATAACAACACAGTCCCATAACTGACCGCACTACACCACACTACACCTACATTACACACACACCAATCCATCTGCACATCACTGCTCTCTACTGTTCCTATGGCACATAGTGAGATTTTTCTGTTTTCTGTTTATATATTATATAATGTTAATTTGTACATAGTTGTAAATACAGTAACATAGTGGTGTATATCTTTTTTTCTAGTTTATTTATTTTTCTAGTTTTGCTATTTCTATCTTACATGTTATTCTTCTTTTCTATCTTATTTTCTTTTTATCCTTTTGAGTGTTTTTTTTGCACAGTCGCGCGACAGTCACTTTCATTTCACTGCCACTGTACCTGTACTTTTAGGCATGTGACAAATAAAAACTTGAAACTTGAAACTTGAAACTGAAACCAGACTTCACAATGCTGCACGGTGGAAACACAGATATGAAGAACACTTTAAGTTCCTTGAAAATTCAGATGTTCCTGCCAAAAGTACCTGGAGCTTTCAGTCCCAGGCCGCTCACAGCTCCACACATGTTCCACGTCTTATTCTTGGATTAGTCTGGATTAGACGACGGACCGAGAGAGCCACCACACTGTGGGGGACGTCGCGGACACGACATCCACGTTTTATACAGTCTATGGCTGTAACACACTCAGACACCCGGCAGACACAGAGAAACATCATCCCGTTAAACCGAGTCCAGTTTTAAGACCAGTTTAATCTTAATATAACTATTTAAGTCTTTTGATATTTGCTGAATGTAACTTCCATTCTGCGTTTTGTACTTTAAGTATATTTTGAGGCTTTTGTTTTGAAATAGTTTAAAGATATTGTAATAACAGTGATAAACTAATAAGAAAGTAACAGAATGAGTCCTCAAAAACATCCCTGAACTTATTCAGGACTGTTGATCTGTGTTCAGACTCAGCAGCGGTGATACCGACGGGCCCTTTGCTCCCTGCAGAAGCTCACAGTGCTTCATTCATACGGTTTTACTGTCTGTTGACAGCAGATACAGAAAAGTATGTCAAAGTCGACAGCGCTGACACAGCGTCAGGCCAATGAAAATACTAACTAGGTGCTTAGATTTGGTGGAGTGTTGATCTAGAAACTCTGCGGCTTGGATGCGAGGCTGCAGGCGCGGGAGTGTGTAACGTTTGTTTTTCCCCGCTGCGACTCTCGTCTGTGGAGTTTGAATTTATATCCTCGCTCTCTCTCTCTGTCCTCGCTTCCTTTTCTACGCCATCCTCTCCTTTCGTCGTCTGTTCTCCGTCACTCCGTCCTGTTTCCTTCTCCACGCGACAAGAGAACAGACCCGAGATCCGTCTTTCCTGCACATCCTGCGTGTCTTTATTGTTTGAACACGATGTATATATTCGCGCTGACATGTATAGTCTACTGTCCCGTGTTATACGAGCATGTGCGGCCCTGCTGTGTGTCAACACGTGTCTGTACCTGTGCGTCCCGCAGACAAATTACAGTGACCGTGCTGAGGGATTAAGGTGACTCTGACTCAGATGGAATAAAAACAGTTTGAACCGAGTTCTTTTTTTAAACCTCAGCTTCTGACTAAGTGTTTTGTTGGCCACTTTCACAGCCGAGACCATTTTCTGAAATAAAAACTGAAGAGTTGCATCACACACAAAGTTTTTCTCCTCTCGTTTTCTACTTATTTGTCTTTAATTTATTGTCTTTTACGCTGCTGTTGTACTTGGATGCGTTCCTGGTTTCGACTCTTACTCAGAGTCACTGAGACGGAGGCGGTTCGCGGTTTATTGTCTCTCGCAGAAGCACTTACGGTGGATTGACAGACAAATCGGTTGTCGATAGGATCGAGCGTGACCTTTCAGAAACAAGACGCTCCCTCTACCCACAGGGCGATCCTGCCACCTACAATTAGGGTGATTTCTTCCACCGTTTGCAGTTATACGTCGCTGTGGAGGAGAGCGCTGGCTAAGTAATGTGCAGAGTATTAAATATCAAATGTTGGGTTAGGGCAGGGTGGAGTGTGGTGGGCTTGGCTGCACACAGTTACGCTTAGATGGGTTTGGATTGAGACTGAGTTTGTCTGAGTTGGGTTGAGATTGGCTGGCACCGTGTTTGTGTAGGTTTGGCTGGGCTGCTGGCGGGGGTTGGCCCCGGGCGGGAAGCAGCCTATAGGCTCAGCAATATGCACGAGTCCCTGCCTGATGGCAACAGACATCACAGCAGAGCTGCGGTGATTAGCCAAGCGCCGACAACACGCCAACCGAGCAGCCATCCAGCCAACCGCAAGCAGCCGGCCACCTACCACACAACCCCGAGCGCACAGTTTTGTTTCTATAGCTACGGAGTGACTGTGTGCATCACCGCGGTTACCGGGGGACGTCGTGTCTGGAGGTGTCTGGATTATAGAACCTCAGAGAGACAGTCCAACGTCAGAAGCAGATGTGGTGTCGCGTTGGCTCGTGTATTTACGTTTTAGGCGCGTAGCCATGTGCTCTCATGCAGACACAGGGAGGCCGGGGGCCAGTTCACACCAGAGTCATCCATCCTGACAGTCAGGAGGGGAAACCCTGATCTGAAGGAGCTCAGATAGAGACGGAGCCAAAGTCTGGGGGAGCAGGATTTCAGCTCTGACTAAACTCCTGACACGAACTCGGTGTGCGGAATCTGACCATGGTGGAAAATTTACTCGAGTACTGCAGCATTCCAGCCTTACTTCAAACTTTAACTACATTTCAGAGGAAAATGTGTTTTATAACATTTAAAGACATTAGCAAGATTAAACCTCGCCTGACCTGAGGCGGCTGAATGAAGCCTGGGTGCTCTCTGTGACAGCACCCACCTGTCAATCAAAGCGTCCACGCTCTTAATCCTGCATAACTTTAAGCCTTAATATAATGTGAACAGGTGAGTTGTATATAAATTCACCCTCAGTACAGTTGTCATGAACGGGGAAATTAGCTACAGAGACCAAAACTGTTTTTTGTACCAGGCTGTAAACATGTTTATTTCTGCTGTGAAACATGGGGACTTATGGAGACTGACTCACTTCTGGAGCCAGCCTCAAGTGGACGTTTGAGGGACTGCAGTTTTTTTTAGCACTTCCACACTGACTTCATTTCCCAGCACAATCACAGCTACTCATCAACCAACACGATATTTCCCATTTTTAACCTCTCAGATAATTTAATTTTTGCATAAATGATCAGAGAAAAGTCACTTTTAACACTTTGAGCACATTTATCTGCTGATACTTCTTTGACTCTCACTCGTGCATGTGAACATGAACATCCAGGCGGGTCCTGTCAATACTCAGCCACCCTGATCAAATGAAGCACCAATCATTTGAGGGTTACCTTAAATAAACATAAAACAGCTCTCCAGCCCGGCCTCATGAAAGCACGCAGTGTGATGCTGTTTGCCCTGCAATTTTAATATTTATTCAAAATGAGTCAAACCAGTGTGACCAGTGTTTGTACCGGTTTTACAGCGCAGAGACAGTTTAACTGCTCAGGCCGAATTTACATGTGAAATGTGGCGAAACATGCGAACAGCTACGATGTGATAGCTCTATTCAAAACAACACGTTTGTTTACAGTGACACAGCTTTAACCTGCACGTGACTGAATACTTGTGAAGTATCAGTACTTATATACTTTATATACTTTATATTCAGACTGCTACATTTCAGAAAGTGGCTCAGTCGTAATCTTTACTGTCATTTTTCATACAAACATCGTTCCTCATTTTGTCATTTTGAGATTTTGCCTGTTTGGTCGGACAAACCAGAAACTTGTTTGAAAGTGTTTTGGTGGCTTCATTTTTCACTTTTATCGTAGATTTAGCAGCAGATTCATCTCTAATTAAATGTAATTTACTTTTATCCTGAACAATATCATTAGATAAATCAACAGGGAGCATGTTTCTGCTTTTACTTTTGATTCTTTAACTACATAACTTACATTTCTCAAAAACCTGGAAGTTTTAAAGAAGAAGTGTGTCGTCCTCCTTCAGCTGAAGTGAAATATAAAAATCTACTCTGAGGTTTCCACAGAATAAAAACTCTGCAGAGGTCTTACTTAATGTTCTTGAGACAACACGTGGGCTGTGAAATAACATCAGTTTCCTTGAAACTCCAACAGCTTGTGGATTCTTGTAACATCAGATTTTGAGCAGAGCTGAAAAATAAAATCCAAGAGGCAGCTTTTATCTGTCTGAAATGTGACTGTAGGAATGTGATTCAGCCTTCAGATGAAGGAGAGGATAAAATGTTTGTCGGAGCCTTGGCATCGACCTGATATTAAACTGAACTAAATCTAAAAGCAGACGTCAGAGTGCACAGATGAAATACTGCACTGTACTTTCTGTTGAAGTTCCCACTTTAGTGTTTGAGTCCCTTTCTCCATAGTGAGTTTGCGCCATCTAGTGTTTGACTTGATGCTACAACTCAACACACGCTGCCCACGCTGACTTTCCTCTCACAACACAACTCTTGATTGATTGTGTTAGATATTAAAACATTGAGCTGGATTATTCTGTCTAAATTTCTAAAATGTGGAAGTTTTCACAGAGAAACTATTTGCTGAACATTTATTTTGATTTACTGATTTTTATATTTATCATAATTTTCCTGACTTTTACTGTTGTTGATATGTTTCATATCAGTGACTCTGACATCCTAGGAGACTGTAAATATTGCTGCTGTGAACAAACATTCTGATCTGTTAAATAAATGTAAATAAAGTTTTAAGGAGTAAAAACAATACATTGAATACATAGAAAAGAAATAGAAGATACTTTTTAACTTTTAGAAGTTTCTTGAGGTTTTGCTGATAAGAAACAGATCAAGTTATCGGTAGGGATGGGAATCGAGAACCCGGTTCTTGTTGAGAACCAGTTCGTTTCAAAATCGTTTGGCAGTTTTTACGATTCTCTTATCGATTCCAGAAAGCACAAACTACAGCACGTAAGTTCCGCAAGAAGTTACGCACGCTCGATTCCAGCAAGAACGACTAACTACGCCACATAACTTCCGCAAGTTTCTCACGTGCAGTGCAATCAGTAGTAAACAATGTCACCCACTCGGTTCAAACGCTTCAAAGTTTAGCTGCATTTTACCAAAACAGACGTCAACAGGGCGACTTGCAGTCATTGCAAAGTGGAGATAACAGCGTTGGGAGGGAACACGACGAACATGCAGAAACATTTGCAAACACAACATGCGATATTTTTAAATAAATGTCGTTTATTTGACACGCTTCGGACTGGAGATGAATCTCAACCGAGCAGCAGCCAGGCTATGACCTCTGACCTCTGCCGTTACTACAGAAGGTAACTCTGGTAAATAACACACTGCCTACCATGTTACAGTTACACATCGTTACTATTATCCAGGCTGTGGGCCTCTTTTGACCTCGCTGTTGGTTTTGTAAGGTCGTGATACTTCTATAATTTTTTTCCCCCAAATCAGAATCGATAAAGAATCGAATCGTTAAGCAGAATCGATAAAGAATCGAATCGTTAAGCAGAATCGATAAAGAATCGAATCGTTAAGCAGAATAGATAATGCAGTCCATCAGTCCGCTCTGTGACCTCCGGCCTCCGCGCTGTGGTCCGACCGAAGCTGCTGATTTCACGGCGGCCGCACACCTGGTATTCCGGTTTGGTTCCCAAACATTTGGCTCATTCACATCTGGCACGCAGAGTGTGTGAAGGTGCAAACACAGCGGTTCATTCACGGTTACAGAGAGTTAAGACTGTGAGCGACCGAGTGTGTGTGTGTGTGTGTGTGTGTTAGAGACAGAGTTAGTTTCTTCCTTGCAGCCGGCGAAGCTGCTCCTGAGGGACCTGTGGGTTACAACATGTTAGTTCCCAGAAGAGAGACTGGGACTGACTGGAAACACACACACACACACAGACCAGGCCACCCACATCTGAACCACCCAGGACCAACAGCAGCATCATTATTTCATGGGATCAGTTCACGAGCGAGGCATCTGAATGTCAGAGCTACACATCACGTTTGACACAGAAGCCTCGTAACGACTGGGACCGAGTCAAACTAAATACAGTGTCAAACATCTGAGGATCGCAGAGGGAGAAGCAGCTAAATGACAGCGTGCACTCCGGATCTGACCAGAACCTTCTCAGATCAGACGCTCTGTGTTTTCAGGTTACCATGTTACTGCTGCAAAATGGCGACGGTGGCCAGAATTACCGGATTTGACCCCGAAATCTCAGCACCCAGAAATATTCTGGACGAGGAACTGATAGTTTTTCACCCCCGCAGCTATCTGTATGTGCAGTCGGATGTGTGATTTACTGTAGACGTGGGGATTTTTGGTTTGGCTGATCGGAGACATTACAAAGCTGCAAAGCCGCTCTCGTGAAAACAAGAGCAAAGAGAAGCCTAACGAGTGCGAGGAGGAGGAAGCATGCAGAAGCTGGCTGAGAAGTTTCTTGGAAAAGAAAAACAAGTTCGATCTTCTCTTCTCCCTAAACAACAGAAACACAGAGCTCCAGCTCCAGCTGCTGCTGTGTTGAACGCTCCGGTAATGCTGGGTAGAAATAAGCTGTGAATGTGTGCAAGGCCGCCGACAGCTAGAACCCCCCAAGTGAAGTCAACACGAGCACTGACACATTAAATATCTATAATCTCTGGCAGGTTGCAGGGCTCTGGTCCCGCTCCAGGCCCCCTGAATGATTTACGGGTTGGCACCGCTTGACATGAATGTAAAGAAAAGTGCATGTGTGCAAAAAAAACAACTACTGAGGACGAGCAAAGAAGAGACGGGAAGATGTTCAACACGATTTCAAGACTTACAGATCTCGATGTTCACGGACTTTGCTGATTTCGGGATGATTCTGTCTTTTACACACATGAGGTCTGTGTTTCAGCTCCATTGTTTCCACTGGACACAAATCTCCTGAAGATATTGACATATTCATGTTCAGAGAGGCGGGGGAACACAAAAACAAAGTTTGAGCTACAATTGAACCATCCGGGGCTCTGAAATATGAAAGGATTGTTTTTTTATTTTTGCCAAATAGTGTCTGGATAATGAAAAGAAACATTCTTGTTTCCAACTCACAGTGTCTCTATCAGAGTTTTAAACAATTACCACAGCAGGAGAGATGAAGGTGTTTGTGTCCTCGCTCTGCCTCAAGTGTCTCGTTCTTTCATCGTCGAGCGCTCCGTCATATTCTTGAATTAACAAAACGTGAAGCCGAGTGTTTCTGAATTCTTTTTGTGTTTGGAGGACAAATATTTTCCACTTAGCTTATCCTGAGTTTGACTTACTTCCATGTCAAAATCCTCAAATTTCTCTGAAGATTTGTCATTTTCAGGAATCTAAAGCAGCATTAAAAGATTTTTTGGAGGCAGCAGAAACACAGAATTGACGTATTACGACCATAAAATGTGGAAATGAGTTGGCAGACAGTTTTAGGCAGCATCATTAGTTTCAATAAAACATAAAATAACATATCGACATTAGGGTGACAGCGGAGATTAGGAGAAAGTAAAGTCACTGTTTCCTGTTTCAAACAGTCAGTGTTGTTTCTTATTTTGTTTTCCAGCTTTTTCTTAAGCTGCTGCAGCTGGAGAGGAGAGTGAACCAAAACATTTAAAGGTCCGGTTAAATGTCAGGGTGAGGGTCTATGGCATATAACAAATTTTCTGCTCTCCACATGTGTATTTGTAACCTTTATCATTTTTCACGTGTGATTTAAACTTTACATTCACGTTGGTGCCACTGACAGTGTAAAGGATGGACGGCGACATCACTCAGAGCTCAGAATCTGTCAGTCCTGCCTCTGTCGCCTCCTGGCTGATCAAAATATCGACGCTTTTGTGCTCGAACAAGCTGTCTGTGACAACGCACACCTGTCAATCAAAGCGTCCACGCTCTTAATCCTGCATAACTTTCAGCCTTAATATAACGTGAACAGGTGAGTTGTATATAAATTCACCCTCAGTACAGTTGTCATGAACGGGGAAATTAGCTACAGAGACCAAAACTGTTTTTTGTACCAGGCTGTAAACATGTTTATTTCTGCTGTGAAACATGGGGACTTATGGAGACTGACTCACTTCTGGAGCCAGCCTCAAGTGGACGTTTGAGGAACTGCAGTTTTTTTTGGCTTCACTTCACAGAGGTTACCACTCGATCATTGTCTGGTTTCACACGTCGACACTGTCACTGAAAGAAGAAGAAGACACGGAGAGGACGTTGGTCTAAATTCGCACTTTATTCCTAACACTTACAGGTTTGTTTTGTCCCCGTTTCCCTGGCCCCCAAAACAACAGGCACACAGATAGCGATGAGTTAAGGGACAGTAGAGAACAGTTTCAAACCCAAACGTTTCCAACAGAATCAGGTTATAGAATCAACTCAGACAAGAGAGAGCCTCGAGGTCAAAAAACAGCATATCGTAAGCATACTTCAAAAACAGAAAGAAGGAAAACAGATACTAAAGCTTACAGAGCGGTGTTCGTCTCATCTTTTATGTTCACCACCACCATCATCACCATCATCATCATCAGGCTATATCAAAGAATACTTTTGGAGCTTACAGCCATAAAAACAGGGGGAGTCGTACAATGCGGAGAAAAGTAAAGTCTAGGTGAGAAGATACAGTGGAGCTCTTTGGTTTTCACTATTGAGGTTTTTTCTTTAGCAGTAAAATCTATCTTTGCCGTCCTCTTAACCTTTGGATTTAAGCTGCATTGTAGAAAAAATAGAAAGGAAAACGTTTCTTTTTTTTTTTAAACTTCTCCTAAATAAATGAAAGATTACACGGGGCAAACGATATCGACTGAAAGTTACTCTCTCCTTTTTTTTTTCCCCCCTCCCCACTCTGTTATTAGATTTTACATTTTGTGTTCTCAAGGCCAAAAAAAAAAAAAAAAAGAGTCTCATATGTCACGGTGACTTGGAAAGTTGAGCATAGTAGTATTAAAATTAACATTCACAGCCACAGAAGAAGAACTACAGTAGAAAACTGTCCTGAAGTGCTCTTTATTATCCGACAGTGTTTTATATCGACGACAGGTGCTGGATTTTATTTTAGCGGTTACAGTCCCTAACAAGAATCCTGAATGTTTATATACACATGGAATGACTGTGAGTGTGTGTGTGAGTGTGTGTGAGTGTGTGTGTGTTGTGTTTGTAGTGTAGCGTCTCGCCGTGGTAGTTTTTTTTTTAACTTTGGTATTATTCTCTGTCCACCACAGCCGAGTCGGGCTACACAGGCACACATGCAGACGAGAGCTGCACTGCTGCCGGAGAACACAAATCTTAAAAATATAAATTTGTATTTTTTCTTTAACGTTTTGTTCGACGTCCGTGCCCGAGGGTGGAGGAACACACCAGCACGTGTGTTTGAAGTAGAAACACTAAACCTGGAGTTGGAGTGTTTTCCTCCGACAGCAGTGTTGAATGTGCACACACACTTTCCTCTCTACAGAGCGCAGCCGCGTCCTCGAGCGGACGCGCTGGATCTCGTAGGTTAAAGCCATAAGAACAAACTGGTTACTGAAAATCTTTGTTTCTTCTTCATCAAACTAACTTTGACTAGGGCCAGTTTCACATCCCTCACTCCTGAGTTCAGACAAGTCACATCTTTTTTTTATTTTCTTTCTCTTTTTTTTTGTGTCATTAAAGCTTGAATGTCTATTTGGTTTTTTCATCAGAGTATCAGAGGTATGAGTTAAAGCCCTCGTCCTGAAGCGGAGCGGAGGGATCAGAAAAGCTTTTCAGAGAGCAGAGGAGGAGACGTGGACGGAGGAAACTCACTCGACGGGACAGAGGTGTTGGATTTGAAACGAAGAGTCGAGAAGCGTGAAGCACTGACCAGTTCACCCAGTCTGGAGTGTGTGAAGCTGAGCTGGTCAGCTGAGTTTACTGTCCAATGACTGACGGCACACAGACTCAATATGAAACGTCCACCTATAAATAAATAAATAAATAAATGTGTGTTTGACTCAGAAATAGTTTCAATTTGTAGCATGCATGTTCAATTATTGTAACGTGTTATATTTCAGTGAAATCTTGCAGTTTACATCGAGCATGTTGTACATCAGCTCCGTCAGTCTGAGCTGCCACACTCACATAATGAACACAGAGCTGGTGCAGCCTGGCGTAAACGTGATGAACCAGTGACACACACTCCAGGATCTGTGTGAACGTTCCCACAGAGCTGATAGAGACAGAGCATTTTTTCCTCCGTCACAGTTTCCCTGCTACTTTCTCTCTCTGTCTCAGGTAACAACAGTCTTTAGGTTTGGTTTTGCTTTGAAACATTCAGTTTGGCAACTTCTTTCTCTTCTTGTCTTGATCTCAAGAACACCCCTCACTCTGCAGGTAACAAGCCTCACAACAACCCCTGAAAAAACTATACAAAGATCCAGAAAGACATAAATAGAATCCAATAAATACATAAATAAAGAGTCAATAAATAACCAAGGTGAGAGACAAAGAAGTTCAAATACCCCCGATCCCCGAAAAAAGCACACACCTCCCTCGTACAATAAATACAAATATTTTTTTTCCAACAAAGAGCCCGTGAGAGATAAAGAGTTTTAAAGCTTTTGGTTCTTAAATCAAGTCATCGTCTTCGGTCGTCATCATCATCATCAAAGGATTATAGTCCCAGCCTTTTTATACATCAGCAACAAGTACGAGCGGTTCAACATAGATTATTTCCCCCTACAAAAACCTAGAAGAAGAACTAGTGGATACATTCCCTCTAAATCTGTCAGACGCTTCCCTCCCTCATATCATCTCCGTCATCGGTCGCTTCAGTGTCTGTGTCTGTCACATGGAAGCTCCGCTCTGTTTTCAACCTGGGCCTCATGAAGCTGCTTCACTGAACGTGGACGCAGATTTTAATGTTTCAGCACGTTAGCTAAGAATCAGATCGTTCATCTTGAATTATTTCCTTCCAACATGTGTTAATAATAAATTATAAACTTATTTCCAGGTCGAATAACGTCGTGACCGTGATAAAAATATAACTTTGAGTCACGGGATGTCAAAAGTGTTTTAAGATCTGTGAGTTGATTCACGTTTCATGCGTAGTTACTAAACTTCTCTTCTCGAATGAAGCAGGTCTTTGACTGCTAGTGTACGATCCGGCTTCAGAAGCTGCACGCCACCTCTAGAAAATAAATAGTGAAAGTTATGTGATCATAAATAAACTAAAAACTACATTTTAAAAGATTCTCGTCATCTTTCTTTGAGCAGAGTTTAATGTGGGTGACTGGACCTGAAGACGTTTCACCTCTTCAGCATCTGTTTGCAGATCTGCTGCAGTCCAGCATCAGGACAGGAAGTCGTAAGTTAAAAGTTTGGACGTGAAATGTTTTTGAAGAATCGGGTCCAGGTTGAAAATATCCAGAGTTTTTGAGCTTTGAATCGTGTTTACGGGACAGAAAGAGTCAGTTTAATGTTTGTATGCAAGAGAGTTAACTTTATACCAACACATGCTCACACACACACACACACACACACACATGCACACACACGTCAGCTGACACACTCGTACGTCTTGTGCATTGGTTTGGTTTGTTCTATTTGGTTGTTTGTCTACAAAGTTTCACTTTTGGTTTTTCACTTTTGGCTTTTTCACGAAATTCTGGATCAAAACTAAAAAAAAAGAAACTTTGTTTTTTTTTCATCTTGGAAGCTACATTTTCACAACGGTGAACGAGAAATGAAAAAGAACCCAGAGCACAACCGAAGAGCCAAAAAGATATGAAAACAGGCAACGCGCCGCCGAAACGCCTCCCCACCCTCCCGTCCCCGTCCCCGTCCCGCCGCATAATAAGTAGAAAGCAATGAGACAAATCCATACATCATTAACAGACACACTATGGAAAGCAAAAACAAAAATATATATATTCTCAAAGTCAGTTTTTTTGTTGAGGTTATTCCATATTTTATCCATCCAGGAAAAAGAAAAGAAAAAGAAAGGACGTGAGAACAAAGCCGAGGTCGCGGGCTCGAGGGGCGGGAGGGAGCCGGTTCTGTCTGTCGATACAAGAACAGCAATCACAGCGAAAGACGGACGGACAGACGGCGCCGCGCTCCCCCCTGCTCCTCCCCTCGGCCTCCCCCTCTTTGTTTGTATTTGGTTTAGTTACGGTTCAGTCACTCATTCATAACTAGTAGCAGTAGTAGTAGCTTTTGGTTTTTTGGGTTACTTTTTGGTTATTTGGTCCGCCGCTCTGAGCGCACCTCCTCCTGCTCCTCTTCCTCCTCCTCCTCCTTCTTCTTCTTCTTGCTTTCCCCCTGCAGCTTTTCATACCTTTGGCTCCTCCGTTCCTGACCGCTTCTCCTCCTCGTCTTCTTCTCCTCTTTTCTTTTGGCCCTTTGATCTGATCTTTGGAGACAAAGGAGAGGGGCAGGTGGGGAGGGCGGGATGGAGGGCAGGGGTTCGGGGGCAGTAAGGGGAACGCCGGTGCTTCACCTCTTTCTTTTGTTCTTTTTTTTTTTTTCTTTTTGGTTTGGACTTTGGTGTGTGTGTGTGTGTGTGTGTGTGTTTTCCCTTTGACACTGCTGCTGCTGCTGCTGAGGTTTTTTGTCTGGACACTCGTCTCCCGGGCGAATCCAGAGACAACGCTGCCAGAGGCGATGCTTTGGTATCCAAGAGTGACTGTCTGGCGGTAGATGAGCAGTCTGGAAGATGACATGATGATGACATGGGTGTGTGTGTGTGTGGAGGGGGGGCGATAATAAATAAAAGAAGGCAAATAATGCTGAAAAAATCCACATCTGCCTGTGGTGTGTGTGTGTGTGTGTGTGTGTGTGTGTGTGTGTGTGTGTGAGCGAACATTAAAGAATCAGCGTGGAGCATCTGAACGACCAACGTTCACCTGTTCTAACGGGTGGTTTGATCCTGTGTACGTGCCAGACGGGCGGGTTTGGTGACGTAGTTGTTTTTACGCTACAGGTTTTGGTAATTCTAGTGGTGGACTCCACCCGTCTGCCACTCCAGGCTGGTTAAAACAAACACCGCCTGTTGTGATGTATGGTAGAGGTAGGTAGATATCCTGCGTGTGGGTTCAGCTGTAAAACATCAAACTTCAGCGATGAGTATAAAATAATAGAAAAATATCAAATCTAGAACTGAGGACGAGAACGATGACGGAGATGACATGAGATGAGCGGTGAGCTGATCCTGGATCAGGACGTCAAAGTCTTTTTGAACTAAAGCTTTTCTCTCCGTTTGTTGTTTTTTTGTCTTTTTTTGGTTTTCAGTTTTTGGTATTTGGAGATTTTGGTTTTCATCTTTGTCGGTGTGTGTTCCTCTTTGAGCATCTTTTCTTTCTTTCATTTGGTTGTAACCACGTGACCCTCCGAGCTTGTTAAACAAGTCTTTTTTTTTTCTCTTCGCCTCCCATTTCTCACACACAGTTTTCGCTTCTCATCCCTGCCCTCGATCAGCAAGTTTTTTTTTCTGTTCGTTTCCCCCGATGCCAAGCGGAAACACTCCTCAGTGCCACCTCTCCAGCTGTAGATCATTATTTGGTTTCAGATTCCCCCCCCTCCGTTCTGCAGTTCTCTCTATCCTCTCCATCCTCCCTCTCTCTTTGCTTCCTCCCCTCATCCGTCTGTTTATATTTTTGGCTTCAGAAGACTTCAGCGGGGAGGCGGAGAAAGAGAGAGACGAAATCAGAGATGGATCAGACAGAGAGATGGCTTTGGTTGAAAGGCGAGGTTGTAAAATTTAGATTTTTAAAGCTCCTCCGACGCTCTGCTTCCTCCTCTTCCTCCTCCTCTTCCTCGCCCCCTCTGATAGGATGCTTTGGCTGTCAGTCAGGAATCACTCGGCCATGGCCCCTCCCAGGGGCGGCGGCGAGGCTTCGCTGAAGGAACAGAAAGAGGCAGGACTTGAACATGGGGAAGCGGACTCCTCGGGGCACGAGGTCGGGCTCATGAGGTTGCTGGCGCCGGAGGTCGGAGATTGGGAGAAGGTGGCCCTCGGGCCGCTGACCAGTCCGATGGCGGGTGTGGAGGCTGTCGCCATGGAGCCGGTCACCATGGGGAGAAGGGTGGGGCGGTTGAGGAAGAGAGATTGGCGGAGGGAAGCGGCACCACCGGGTCCGCCCAGAAGCATGTGACCCGCCCCCCTCGAGGCTGGAGATGGGCAGCTGACCACTGCTGGCCGCCAAGGCTGGTGAGGACGGAAGAGAGGAAGAAGAAGAAGGTGAGCGTGGGACGGAGATAGAGGAAGGGCGGGAAGATGAGGGTGGAGAGGGACGGAGGAAGAAGGACAGAGACATACAAGGGTTGAGAGGAAAGAGGAGATAGAAAACGTAGATGTAGAGGCAGAGAGGAAAGACAGAAGAAGAAGGAGCTGATGGAGGCAGACTGGACGAGTCAGTGAACACATCACAAACATTTGAAACCTGATGAAGATGATGAGTGAGTGATGAATGGACACAAACTGTTTATACATCGACTTAACCACAGGATGGAGATCATATGGACACTGTCAACGATTAGAGGATCAGTTCACCCAGCTGTGAAGCTTCCAGTCTGACATTATGGACGATGCTATCTGGGTTTTTGGTGTGTGACGTATCTTTAGTCGATCTGCATTTAGTTCTAAACGGACTGATAAACAGAGAAATCTGCAGGAAGTGACAGTTTGATCTGAGCCGGGCAGACTGACT
>CM014097.1:32947-191181 GCA_004119915.2 Collichthys lucidus
GTTTTTGCTTTATGTTTACACATTTTTCCAATTGCAGCGCCCCCAACATGCGCCATGGGGCGCTATAGAGCTTTTTTGTGCTTATGGTCCAAGATAGTTTTTGTAGGTACTGCCCGTTCTACAATTCAGCTGAGTTTCGTGAGTCTGTGGGCAAAACTGTGGTGGGGCTGTTCCACTGAAAAATCAAGGGGGCGCTATAGAGCAAATTTGCCCCAAGTCCAAGGCCTTGACAACATCCACACCAAGTTTTGAGTGGATATGATCAATATTGTCCGAGCTGCACGCCATCTCGTAAAAGTGGTATTTTTTGTCTCCACTAGGAGGCCGATTCAAATTACAGAATATTTTTGTGGAAATGTATTGTAGCCAGACTACCGTATTATATGATTCAAAGTTTGGTGAAGATTGGAGAATTTTTCACAAAGTTATAGCACTTTGAAATTTTATGGCAAAATGGAGAATTTCGTGGCCCCGCCCCTCTGACATATACATCAAAAATTATGATTTTGATAACTTTTCATCGTCAAAGCCTCATGAACCCAGTGCCAAGTTTCAAAAGGATTGGACGAAAGCCCTAGGAGGAGTTTCGTTCAAATACGCCCCTTCTTCTTAACAGTTCGAAACACAAAAAATGGTGATTTTCATGCTTAAATATCTCACTTCCTGTTAATTTTACAATTGCTCCAAGAGACTTTTTTAGGTCTTGTGATGCCCCATAACTCAGCTGAGTTTCATAACTCTGTGTTCAAAACTGTGGCGGGGCTGTCCCAAAGAAAATTCAAGGGGGCGCTATAAAGCGCTTTGCCCCGCCCCCCATTAATTATGCAGCCCGAATTTGCGTAACATTGGTCTTAACAACCCCAACAAGTTTCAGACAGCTGTGACAAAGTATATGATAGCCGAACAGTTTTGCCTGAAAATCAGCCAAAAAGTAAAGGGAGTCTGGTTTTTTTTTCGGTGAAAAAAAAGGCAGCGTCCACTTTGACGCGCCGTCACGGCCACGCCCTTTTATGAAAAGTTGAAATTATTTCTCAGATGTCAAGTCCAAGGCCTTGACAACATCCACACCTAGTTTGAGGTGGATATGATGAATATTGTTCGAGCTGCACGCCATCTCGTAAAAGTGGTGTTTTTGTCGTCACTAGGAGGCGCTATGAAAATCACGAATATTTTTGTGGAAATGTATTTTAGGCCAGACTGCCATTATATATTCAAAGTTTGGTGAAAGATTGGAGAATTTTTCACAAAGTTATAGCACTTTGAAATTTTTATGGCAAAATGGAAATTTCGTGGCCCCGCCCCTCTGACATAGTACATCAAAAGTTATGATTTGATAACTTTTCATCGTCCAAAAGCCTCATGAACACACAGCGCAAGTTTCAAAAATCGGACGAAAGCCCTAGGAGGAGTTCGTTCAAATACGACCCTGGAAATGAACCAAAAAATCACAAAACGTGAACTTTGACCCAAAATGGCCGCCGTATCCTTTACCGAAACCCGGGTCACCAAGAGACTTTTTGGTGCGTCTCGATAGTTTCATACACCCTCCAAATCCCATCCGCGTGGATGAAACCGTGTCCGGGGGCTCCTCCGACAACCGAACCTAGGTGGCGCCGTAGAGCCATTTCTGTACGCTCGTGGCGAGACCCCCAAAATACGAAATTTTACGCCCGACTTTGGGGGGGTACGCACATTTTCATGAGTTTTTGGGGATGTTAAAGCCTTGAAAAGGCAATTCATTGGGTGGAAGAAAAAGGAAAATAATAATAATTAAACTGCAAGCAGCTATGGTCTGCTCGGAAAAGATGCCGCGTCGCATATGCTCGCCACTCGAAATGTGCGCCCTCGAGTGCGCACGTCGAAATGTGCATAATATCGTTCTTTATAACATCTGTCTTAATAACCACAAGAAGTTTCAGACAGCTCTCATAGACTCAGATCTGGCCTTCAGGAGTCATGTGCGACAATGTACAACTTTATTTCACTGATATAATGTACAGTTACTATTACATGTCATATTCTGTCCACATTATGCTGTTTGAGAACACATTGCAGCATGGCTACAGTCAACATGTGCGACAATGTACAACTTTATTTCACTGATATAATGTACAGTTACTATTACATGTCATATTCTGTCTACATTATGCTGTTTGAGAACACATTGCAGCATGGCGACAGTCAACATGTGCGACAATGTACTTTGAGTTTTTCTTTATTTTACACAACATTTTTTCTAATTGCAGCGCCCCCAACATGCGCCATGGGGCGCTATAGAGCTTTTTTGTGCTTATTGGTCCAAGATAGTTTTTTGTAGGTACTGCCCTGTTCTACAATTCAGCTGAGTTTCGTGAGTCTGTGGGCAAAACTGTGGTGGGGCTGTTCCACTGAAAAATTCAAGGGGGCGCTATAGAGCAAATTTGCCCCAAGTCCAAGGCCTTGACAACATCCACACCAAGTTTGAGGTGGATATGATCAATATTGTCCGAGCTGCACGCCATCTCGTAAAAGTGGTTTTTTTGTCGTCACTAGGAGGCGCTATGAAATCACAGAATATTTTTGTGGAAATGTATTTAGGCCAGACTGCTATTATATATTAAGTTTGTGAAGATTGGAGAATTTTTCACAAAGTTATAGCACTTTGAGTTTTATGGCAAAATGGAGAATTTCGTGGCCCCGCCCCTCTGACATAGTACAATCAAAAAGTTATGATTTTGATAACTTTTCATCGTCAAAGCCTCATGAACCCATGTGCCAAGTTTCAAAAGGATCGGACGAAAGCCCTAGGAGGAGTTCGTTCAAATACGCCCCCTTCTCAACAGTTCGAAACACAAAAAATGGTGATTTTCATGCTTAAATATCTCACTTCCTGTTAATTTTACAAATTGCTCCAAGAGACTTTTTTGTAGGTCTTGTGATGCCCCATAAATCAGCTGAGTTTCATAACTCTGTGTTCAAAACTGTGGCGGGGCTGTCCCAAAGAAAAATTCAAGGGGGCGCTATAGAGCGCTTTGCCCCGCCCCCTCATTAATTATGCAGCCGAATTGTGCATCACATTGGTCTTAACAACCCCAACAAGTTTCAGACAGCTGTGACAAAGTATATGATAGCCGAACAGTTTTGCCTGAAAATCAACCAAAAAGTCAATGGAGTCTGGTTTTTCGGTGAAAAAAAAGGCAGCTTCCACTTTGACGCGCCGTCACGGCCACGCCCTTTTATGAAAAGTTGAAATTATTTCTCAGATGTCAAGTCCAAGGCCTTGACAACATCCACACCTAGTTTGAGGTGGATATGATGAATATTGTTCGAGCTGCACGCCATCTCGTAAAAGTGGTCTTTTTTGTCGTCACTAGGAGGCGCTATGAAAATCACCGAATATTTTTGTGGAAATGTATTTTAGGCCAGACTGCCATTATATATTCAAAGTTTGGTGAAGATTGGAGAATTTTTCACAAAGTTATAGCACTTTGAAATTTTATGGCAAAATGGAGAATTTCGTGGCCCCGCCCCTCTGACATAGTACATCAAAAAGTTATGATTTTGATAACTTTTTATCGTCAAAGCCTCATGAACACACACGCCAAGTTTCAAAAGGATCGGACGAAAGCCCTAGGAGGAGTTCGTTCAAATACGACCCCTGGAAATGACCAAAAAATCACAAAAACGTGAACTTTGACCCAAAATGGCCGCCGTACCCTTTACCGAAACCCGGGTCACCAAGAGACTTTTTGGTGCGTCTCGATATGTTTCATACACCCTCCAAATCCCATCCGCGTGGATGAAACAGTGTCCGGGGGCTCCTCCGACAACCGAAACCTAGGTGGCGCCGTAGAGCCATTTCTGTACGCTCGTGCGCGAGACCCCCAAAATACGAAATTTTACGCCCAACTTTGGGGGGGTACGCAAAGTTTCATGAGTTTTTGGGGATATTAAAGCCTTGAAAAAGGCAATTCATTGGGTGGAAGAAAAAGGAAAATAATAATAAAAAAAAAATAATAAACATTTGAAATACAATAGGGCTTCGCACGGTTTCCGTGCTCGGGCCCTAATTAAAGCTGCAAGCAGCGATGGTCGGGCCCTCGCATATGTGCGCACGTCGAAATGTGCGCACGTCGAAATGTGCATAATATCGTTCTTTATAACATCGGTCTTAATAACCACAAGAAGTTTCAGACAGCTCTCATAGACTCAGATCTGGCCTTCAGGAGTCATGTGCGACAATGTACAACTTTATTTCACTGATATAATGTACAGTTACTATTACATGTCATATTCTGTCCACATTATGCTGTTTGAGAACACATTGCAGCATGGCTACAGTCAACATGTGCGACAATGTACAACTTTATTTCACTGATATAATGTACAGTTACTATTACATGTCATATTCTGTCTACATTATGCTGTTTGAGAACACATTGCAGCATGGCGACAGTCAACATGTGCGACAATGTACTTTGAGTTTTGCTTTATTTTACACATTTTTTCCAATTGCAGCGCCCCCAACAGGCGCCATGGGGCGCTATAGAGCTTTTTTGTCCAGCCGCCTCATTACATACTGCAGTCTTGTTTTGGTACTGCTTTGAGTTTTGCTTTATTTTACACAACATTTTTTCTAATTGCAGCGCCCCCAACATGCGCCATGGGGCGCTATAGAGCTTTTTTGTGCTTATTGGTCCAAGATAGTTTTTTGTAGGTACTGCCCTGTTCTACAATTCAGCTGAGTTTCGTGAGTCTGTGGGCAAAACTGTGGTGGGGCTGTTCCACTGAAAAATTCAAGGGGGCGCTATAGAGCAAATTTGCCCCAAGTCCAAGGCCTTGACAACATCCACACCAAGTTTGAGGTGGATATGATCAATATTGTCCGAGCTGCACGCCATCTCGTAAAAGTGGTATTTTTTGTCTCCACTAGGAGGCGCTATGCAAATTACAGAATATTTTTGTGGAAATGTATTGTAGGCCAGACTACCGTTGTATATGAGAAGTTTTGTGAAGATTGGAGAATTTTTCACAAAGTTATAGCACTTTGAGTTTTATGGCAAAATGGAGAATTTCGTGGCCCCGCCCCTCTGACATAGTACATCAAAAAGTTATGATTTTGATAACTTTTCATCGTCAAAGCCTCATGAACCCATGTGCCAAGTTTCAAAAGGATTCGGACGAAAGCCCTAGGAGGAGTTCGTTCAAATACGCCCCCTTCTCAACAGTTCGAAACACAAAAAATGGTGATTTTCATGCTTAAATATCTCACTTCCTGTTAATTTTACAAATTGCTCCAAGAGACTTTTTTGTAGGTCTTGTGATGCCCCATAACTCAGCTGAGTTTCATAACTCTGTGTTCAAAACTGTGGCGGGGCTGTCCCAAAGAAAAATTCAAGGGGGCGCTATAGAGCGCTTTGCCCCGCCCCCTCATTAATTATGCAGCCGAATTGTGCATCACATTGGTCTTAACAACCCCAACAAGTTTCAGACAGCTGTGACAAAGTATATGATAGCCGAACAGTTTTGCCTGAAAATCAACCAAAAAGTCAATGGAGTCTGGTTTTTCGGTGAAAAAAAAGGCAGCTTCCACTTTGACGCGCCGTCACGGCCACGCCCTTTTATGAAAAGTTGAAATTATTTCTCAGATGTCAAGTCCAAGGCCTTGACAACATCCACACCTAGTTTGAGGTGGATATGATGAATATTGTTCGAGCTGCACGCCATCTCGTAAAAGTGGTCTTTTTTGTCGTCACTAGGAGGCGCTATGAAAATCACCGAATATTTTTGTGGAAATGTATTTTAGGCCAGACTGCCATTATATATTCAAAGTTTGGTGAAGATTGGAGAATTTTTCACAAAGTTATAGCACTTTGAAATTTTATGGCAAAATGGAGAATTTCGTGGCCCCGCCCCTCTGACATAGTACATCAAAAAGTTATGATTTTGATAACTTTTCATCGTCAAAGCCTCATGAACACACACGCCAAGTTTCAAAAGGATCGGACGAAAGCCCTAGGAGGAGTTCGTTCAAATACGACCCCTGGAAATGACCAAAAAATCACAAAAACGTGAACTTTGACCCAAAATGGCCGCCGTACCCTTTACCGAAACCCGGGTCACCAAGAGACTTTTTGGTGCGTCTCGATATGTTTCATACACCCTCCAAATCCCATCCGCGTGGATGAAACAGTGTCCGGGGGCTCCTCCGACAACCGAAACCTAGGTGGCGCCGTAGAGCCATTTCTGTACGCTCGTGCGCGAGACCCCCAAAATACGAAATTTTACGCCCGACTTTGGGGGGGTACGCACAGTTTCATGAGTTTTTGGGGATATTAAAGCCTTGAAAAAGGCAATTCATTGGGTGGAAGAAAAAGGAAAATAATAATAAAAAAAAAAATAATAAACATTTGAAATACAATAGGGCTTCGCACGGTTTCCGTGCTCGGGCCCTAATTAAAGCTGCAAGCAGCGATGGTCGGGCCCTCGCATATGTGCGCACGTCGAAATGTGCGCACGTCGAAATGTGCATAATATCGTTCTTTATAACATCGGTCTTAATAACCACAAGAAGTTTCAGACAGCTCTCATAGACTCAGATCTGGCCTTCAGGAGTCATGTGCGACAATGTACAACTTTATTTCACTGATATAATGTACAGTTACTATTACATGTCATATTCTGTCCACATTATGCTGTTTGAGAACACATTGCAGCATGGCTACAGTCAACATGTGCGACAATGTACAACTTTATTTCACTGATATAATGTACAGTTACTATTACATGTCATATTCTGTCTACATTATGCTGTTTGAGAACACATTGCAGCATGGCGACAGTCAACATGTGCGACAATGTACTTTGAGTTTTGCTTTATTTTACACATTTTTTCCAATTGCAGCGCCCCCAACAGGCGCCATGGGGCGCTATAGAGCTTTTTTGTCCAGCCGCCTCATTACATACTGCAGTCTTGTTTTGGTACTGCTTTGAGTTTTGCTTTATTTTACACAACATTTTTTCTAATTGCAGCGCCCCCAACATGCGCCATGGGGCGCTATAGAGCTTTTTTGTGCTTATTGGTCCAAGATAGTTTTTTGTAGGTACTGCCCTGTTCTACAATTCAGCTGAGTTTCGTGAGTCTGTGGGCAAAACTGTGGTGGGGCTGTTCCACTGAAAAATTCAAGGGGGCGCTATAGAGCAAATTTGCCCCAAGTCCAAGGCCTTGACAACATCCACACCAAGTTTGAGGTGGATATGATCAATATTGTCCGAGCTGCACGCCATCTCGTAAAAGTGGTATTTTTTGTCTCCACTAGGAGGCGCTATGCAAATTACAGAATATTTTTGTGGAAATGTATTGTAGGCCAGACTACCGTTGTATATGAGAAGTTTTGTGAAGATTGGAGAATTTTTCACAAAGTTATAGCACTTTGAGTTTTATGGCAAAATGGAGAATTTCGTGGCCCCGCCCCTCTGACATAGTACATCAAAAAGTTATGATTTTGATAACTTTTCATCGTCAAAGCCTCATGAACCCATGTGCCAAGTTTCAAAAGGATTGGACGAAAGCCCTAGGAGGAGTTCGTTCAAATACGCCCCCTTCTCAACAGTTCGAAACACAAAAAATGGTGATTTTCATGCTTAAATATCTCACTTCCTGTTAATTTTACAAATTGCTCCAAGAGACTTTTTTGTAGGTCTTGTGATGCCCCATAAATCAGCTGAGTTTCATAACTCTGTGTTCAAAACTGTGGCGGGGCTGTCCCAAAGAAAAATTCAAGGGGGCGCTATAGAGCGCTTTGCCCCGCCCCCTCATTAATTATGCAGCCGAATTGTGCATCACATTGGTCTTAACAACCCCAACAAGTTTCAGACAGCTGTGACAAAGTATATGATAGCCGAACAGTTTTGCCTGAAAATCAACCAAAAAGTCAATGGAGTCTGGTTTTTCGGTGAAAAAAAAGGCAGCGTCCACTTTGACGCGCCGTCACGGCCACGCCCTTTTATGAAAAGTTGAAATTATTTCTCAGATGTCAAGTCCAAGGCCTTGACAACATCCACACCTAGTTTGAGGTGGATATGATGAATATTGTTCGAGCTGCACGCCATCTCGTAAAAGTGGTGTTTTTTGTCGTCACTAGGAGGCGCTATGAAAATCACCGAATATTTTTGTGGAAATGTATTTTAGGCCAGACTGCCATTATATATTCAAAGTTTGGTGAAGATTGGAGAATTTTTCACAAAGTTATAGCACTTTGAAATTTTATGGCAAAATGGAGAATTTCGTGGCCCCGCCCCTCTGACATAGTACATCAAAAAGTTATGATTTTGATAACTTTTCATCGTCAAAGCCTCATGAACACACACGCCAAGTTTCAAAAGGATCGGACGAAAGCCCTAGGAGGAGTTCGTTCAAATACGACCCCTGGAAATGACCAAAAAATCACAAAAACGTGAACTTTGACCCAAAATGGCCGCCGTACCCTTTACCGAAACCCGGGTCACCAAGAGACTTTTTGGTGCGTCTCGATATGTTTCATACACCCTCCAAATCCCATCCGCGTGGATGAAACCGTGTCCGGGGGCTCCTCCGACAACCGAAACCTAGGTGGCGCCGTAGAGCCATTTCTGTACGCTCGTGCGCGAGACCCCCAAAATACGAAATTTTACGCCCGACTTTGGGGGGGTACGCACATTTTCATGAGTTTTTGGGGATATTAAAGCCTTGAAAAAGGCAATTCATTGGGTGGAAGAAAAAGGAAAATAATAATAAAAAAAAAAATAATAAACATTTGAAATACAATAGGGCTTCGCACGGTTTCCGTGCTCGGGCCCTATAATTAAAGCTGCAAGCAGCGATGGTCGGGCCCTCGCATATGTGCGCACGTCGAAATGTGCGCACGTCGAAATGTGCATAATATCGTTCTTTATAACATCGGTCTTAATAACCACAAGAAGTTTCAGACAGCTCTCATAGACTCAGATCTGGCCTTCAGGAGTCATGTGCGACAATGTACAACTTTATTTCACTGATATAATGTACAGTTACTATTACATGTCATATTCTGTCCACATTATGCTGTTTGAGAACACATTGCAGCATGGCTACAGTCAACATGTGCGACAATGTACAACTTTATTTCACTGATATAATGTACAGTTACTATTACATGTCATATTCTGTCCACATTATGCTGTTTGAGAACACATTGCAGCATGGCGACAGTCAACATGTGCGACAATGTACTTTGAGTTTTGCTTTATTTTACACATTTTTTCCAATTGCAGCGCCCCCAACAGGCGCCATGGGGCGCTATAGAGCTTTTTTGTGCTTATTGGTCCAAGATAGTTTTTTGTAGGTACTGCCCTGTTCTAAAATTCAGCTGAGTTTCGTGAGTCTGTGGGCAAAACTGTGGTGGGGCTGTTCCACTGAAAAATTCAAGGGGGCGCTATAGAGCAAATTTGCCCCAAGTCCAAGGCCTTGACAACATCCACACCAAGTTTGAGGTGGATATGATCAATATTGTCCGAGCTGCACGCCATCTCGTAAAAGTGGTATTTTTTGTCTCCACTAGGAGGCGCTATGCAAATTACAGAATATTTTTGTGGAAATGTATTGTAGGCCAGACTACCGTTGTATATGAGAAGTTTTGTGAAGATTGGAGAATTTTTCACAAAGTTATAGCACTTTGAGTTTTATGGCAAAATGGAGAATTTCGTGGCCCCGCCCCTCTGACATAGTACATCAAAAAGTTATGATTTTGATAACTTTTCATCGTCAAAGCCTCATTAACCCATGTGCCAAGTTTCAAAAGGATCGGACGAAAGCCCTAGGAGGAGTTCGTTCAAATACGCCCCCTTCTCAACAGTTCGAAACACAAAAAATGGTGATTTTCATGCTTAAATATCTCACTTCCTGTTAATTTTACAAATTGCTCCAAGAGACTTTTTTGTAGGTCTTGTGATGCCCCATAACTCAGCTGAGTTTCATAACTCTGTGTTCAAAACTGTGGCGGGGCTGTCCCAAAGAAAAATTCAAGGGGGCGCTATAGAGCGCTTTGCCCCGCCCCCTCATTAATTATGCAGCCGAATTTTGCGTAACATTGGTCTTAACAACCCCAACAAGTTTCAGACAGCTGTGACAAAGTATATGATAGCCGAACAGTTTTGCCTGAAAATCAGCCAAAAAGTAAAGGGAGTCTGGTTTTTCGGTGAAAAAAAAGGCAGCGTCCACTTTGACGCGCCGTCACGGCCACGCCCTTTTATGAAAAGTTGAAATTATTTCTCAGATGTCAAGTCCAAGGCCTTGACAACATCCACACCTAGTTTGAGGTGGATA
This sequence comes from Collichthys lucidus, assembly GCA_004119915.2. Lineage (NCBI taxonomy): Eukaryota > Metazoa > Chordata > Actinopteri > Sciaenidae > Collichthys > Collichthys lucidus. Next base: position 43,269 of record CM014097.1, read on the forward strand.
TGATGAATATTGTTCGAGCTGCACGCCATCTCGTAAAAGTGGTGTTTTTTGTCGTCACTAGGAGGCGCTATGAAAATCACCTGAATATTTTTGTGGAAATGTATTTTAGGCCAGACTGCCATTATATATTCAAAGTTTGGTGAAGATTGGAGAATTTTTCACAAAGTTATAGCACTTTGAAATTTTATGGCAAAATGGAGAATTTCGTGGCCCCGCCCCTCTGACATAGTACATCAAAAAGTTATGATTTTGATAACTTTTCATCGTCAAAGCCTCATGAACACACATGCGCCAAGTTTCAAAAGGATCGGACGAAAGCCCTAGGAGGAGTTCGTTCAAATACGACCCCTGGAAATGACCAAAAAATCACAAAAACGTGAACTTTGACCCAAAATGGCCGCCGTATCCTTTACCGAAACCCGGGTCACCAAGAGACTTTTTGGTGCGTCTCGATATGTTTCATACACCCTCCAAATCCCATCCGCGTGGATGAAACCGTGTCCGGGGGCTCCTCCGACAACCGAAACCTAGGTGGCGCCGTAGAGCCATTTCTGTACGCTCGTGCGCGAGACCCCCAAAATACGAAATTTTACGCCCGACTTTGGGGGGGGTACGCACATTTTCATGAGTTTTTGGGGATGTTAAAGCCTTGAAAAAGGCAATTCATTGGGTGGAAGAAAAAGGAAAATAATAATAATTAAAGCTGCAAGCAGCGATGGTCGGGCCCTCGCATATGTGCGCACGTCGAAATGTGCGCACGTCGAAATGTGCATAATATCGTTCTTTATAACATCGGTCTTAATAACCACAAGAAGTTTCAGACAGCTCTCATAGACTCAGATCTGGCCTTCAGGAGTCATGTGCGACAATGTACAACTTTATTTCACTGATATAATGTACAGTTACTATTACATGTCATATTCTGTCCACATTATGCTGTTTGAGAACACATTGCAGCATGGCTACAGTCAACATGTGCGACAATGTACAACTTTATTTCACTGATATAATGTACAGTTACTATTACATGTCATATTCTGTCCACATTATGCTGTTTGAGAACACATTGCAGCATGGCGACAGTCAACATGTGCGACAATGTACTTTGAGTTTTGCTTTATTTTACACATTTTTTCCAATTGCAGCGCCCCCAACAGGCGCCATGGGGCGCTATAGAGCTTTTTTGTGCTTATTGGTCCAAGATAGTTTTTTGTAGGTACTGCCCTGTTCTAAAATTCAGCTGAGTTTCGTGAGTCTGTGGGCAAAACTGTGGTGGGGCTGTTCCACTGAAAAATTCAAGGGGGCGCTATAGAGCAAATTTGCCCCAAGTCCAAGGCCTTGACAACATCCACACCAAGTTTGAGGTGGATATGATCAATATTGTCCGAGCTGCACGCCATCTCGTAAAAGTGGTATTTTTTGTCTCCACTAGGAGGCGCTATGCAAATTACAGAATATTTTTGTGGAAATGTATTGTAGGCCAGACTACCGTTGTATATGAGAAGTTTTGTGAAGATTGGAGAATTTTTCACAAAGTTATAGCACTTTGAGTTTTATGGCAAAATGGAGAATTTCGTGGCCCCGCCCCTCTGACATAGTACATCAAAAAGTTATGATTTTGATAACTTTTCATCGTCAAAGCCTCATGAACCCATGTGCCAAGTTTCAAAAGGATCGGACGAAAGCCCTAGGAGGAGTTCGTTCAAATACGCCCCCTTCTCAACAGTTCGAAACACAAAAAATGGTGATTTTCATGCTTAAATATCTCACTTCCTGTTAATTTTACAAATTGCTCCAAGAGACTTTTTTGTAGGTCTTGTGATGCCCCATAACTCAGCTGAGTTTCATAACTCTGTGTTCAAAACTGTGGCGGGGCTGTCCCAAAGAAAAATTCAAGGGGGCGCTATAGAGCGCTTTGCCCCGCCCCCTCATTAATTATGCAGCCGAATTGTGCATCACATTGGTCTTAACAACCCCAACAAGTTTCAGACAGCTGTGACAAAGTATATGATAGCCGAACAGTTTTGCCTGAAAATCAGCCAAAAAGTCAATGGAGTCTGGTTTTTCGGTGAAAAAAAAGGCAGCGTCCACTTTGACGCGCCGTCACGGCCACGCCCTTTTATGAAAAGTTGAAATTATTTCTCAGATGTCAAGTCCAAGGCCTTGACAACATCCACACCTAGTTTGAGGTGGATATGATGAATATTGTTCGAGCTGCACGCCATCTCGTAAAAGTGGTGTTTTTTGTCGTCACTAGGAGGCGCTATGAAAATCACCGAATATTTTTGTGGAAATGTATTTTAGGCCAGACTGCCATTATATATTCAAAGTTTGGTGAAGATTGGAGAATTTTTCACAAAGTTATAGCACTTTGAAATTTTATGGCAAAATGGAGAATTTCGTGGCCCCGCCCCTCTGACATAGTACATCAAAAAGTTATGATTTTGATAACTTTTCATCGTCAAAGCCTCATGAACACACACGCCAAGTTTCAAAAGGATCGGACGAAAGCCCTAGGAGGAGTTCGTTCAAATACGACCCCTGGAAATGACCAAAAAATCACAAAAACGTGAACTTTGACCCAAAATGGCCGCCGTACCCTTTACCGAAACCCGGGTCACCAAGAGACTTTTTGGTGCGTCTCGATATGTTTCATACACCCTCCAAATCCCATCCGCGTGGATGAAACCGTGTCCGGGGGCTCCTCCGACAACCGAAACCTAGGTGGCGCCGTAGAGCCATTTCTGTACGCTCGTGCGCGAGACCCCCAAAATACGAAATTTTACGCCCGACTTTGGGGGGGTACGCACATTTTCATGAGTTTTTGGGGATGTTAAAGCCTTGAAAAAGGCAATTCATTGGGTGGAAGAAAAAGGAAAATAATAATAATTAAAGCTGCAAGCAGCGATGGTCGGGCCCTCGCATATGTGCGCACGTCGAAATGTGCGCACGTCGAAATGTGCATAATATCGTTCTTTATAACATCGGTCTTAATAACCACAAGAAGTTTCAGACAGCTCTCATAGACTCAGATCTGGCCTTCAGGAGTCATGTGCGACAATGTACAACTTTATTTCACTGATATAATGTACAGTTACTATTACATGTCATATTCTGTCCACATTATGCTGTTTGAGAACACATTGCAGCATGGCGACAGTCAACATGTGCGACAATGTACAACTTTATTTCACTGATATAATGTACAGTTACTATTACATGTCATATTCTGTCTACATTATGCTGTTTGAGAACACATTGCAGCATGGCGACAGTCAACATGTGCGACAATGTACTTTGAGTTTTGCTTTATTTTACACATTTTTTCCAATTGCAGCGCCCCCAACAGGCGCCATGGGGCGCTATAGAGCTTTTTTGTCCAGCCGCCTCATTACATACTGCAGTCTTGTTTTGGTACTGCTTTCAGTTTTGCTTTATTTAACACAACATTTTTTTCTAATTGCAGCGCCCCCAACATGCGCCATGGGGCGCTATAGAGCTTTTTTGTGCTTATTGGTCCAAGATAGTTTTTTGTAGGTACTGCCCTGTTCTACAATTCAGCTGAGTTTCGTGAGTCTGTGGGCAAAACTGTGGTGGGGCTGTTCCACTGAAAAATTCAAGGGGGCGCTATAGAGCAAATTTGCCCCAAGTCCAAGGCCTTGACAACACCCACACCAAGTTTGAGGTGGATATGATCAATATTGTCCGAGCTGCACGCCATCTCGTAAAAGTGGTATTTTTTGTCTCCACTAGGAGGCGCTATGCAAATCACCGAATATTTTTGTGGAAATGTATTTTAGGCCAGACTGCTATTATATATTCAAAGTTTGGTGAAGATTGGAGAATTTTTCACAAAGTTATAGCACTTTGAAATTTTATGGCAAAATGGAGAATTTCGTGGCCCCGCCCCTCTGACATAGCAAATCAAAAAGTTATGATTTTGATAACTTTTCATCGTCAAAGCCTCATGAACCCATGTGCCAAGTTTCAAAAGGATCGGACGAAAGCCCTAGGAGGAGTTCGTTCAAATACGCCCCCTTCTCAACAGTTCGAAACACAAAAAATGGTGATTTTCATGCTTAAATATCTCACTTCCTGTTAATTTTACAAATTGCTCCAAGAGACTTTTTTGTAGGTCTTGTGATGCCCCATAACTCAGCTGAGTTTCATAACTCTGTGTTCAAAACTGTGGCGGGGCTGTCCCAAAGAAAAATTCAAGGGGGCGCTATAGAGCGCTTTGCCCCGCCCCCTCATTAATTATGCAGCCGAATTGTGCATCACATTGGTCTTAACAACCCCAACAAGTTTCAGACAGCTGTGACAAAGTATATGATAGCCGAACAGTTTTGCCTGAAAATCAACCAAAAAGTCAATGGAGTCTGGTTTTTCGGTGAAAAAAAAGGCAGCGTCCACTTTGACGCGCCGTCACGGCCACGCCCTTTTATGAAAAGTTGAAATTATTTCTCAGATGTCAAGTCCAAGGCCTTGACAACATCCACACCTAGTTTGAGGTGGATATGATGAATATTGTTCGAGCTGCACGCCATCTCGTAAAAGTGGTGTTTTTTGTCGTCACTAGGAGGCGCTATGAAAATCACCGAATATTTTTGTGGAAATGTATTTTAGGCCAGACTGCCATTATATATTCAAAGTTTGGTGAAGATTGGAGAATTTTTCACAAAGTTATAGCACTTTGAAATTTTATGGCAAAATGGAGAATTTCGTGGCCCCGCCCCTCTGACATAGTACATCAAAAAGTTATGATTTTGATAACTTTTCATCGTCAAAGCCTCATGAACACACACGCCAAGTTTCAAAAGGATCGGACGAAAGCCCTAGGAGGAGTTCGTTCAAATACGACCCCTGGAAATGACCAAAAAATCACAAAAACGTGAACTTTGACCCAAAATGGCCGCCGTACCCTTTACCGAAACCCGGGTCACCAAGAGACTTTTTGGTGCGTCTCGATATGTTTCATACACCCTCCAAATCCCATCCGCGTGGATGAAACCGTGTCCGGGGGCTCCTCCGACAACCGAAACCTAGGTGGCGCCGTAGAGCCATTTCTGTACGCTCGTGCGCGAGACCCCCAAAATACGAAATTTTACGCCCGACTTTGGGGGGGTACGCACATTTTCATGAGTTTTTGGGGATATTAAAGCCTTGAAAAAGGCAATTCATTGGGTGGAAGAAAAAGGAAAATAATAAAAAAAAAAATAATAAACATTTGAAATACAATAGGGCTTCGCACGGTTTCCGTGCTCGGGCCCTAATAATAATAATAAAAAAAAAAAATAAACATTTGAAATACAATAGGGCTTCGCACGGTTTCCGTGCTCGGGCCCTAATAAAAAAAAAAAAAATAAACATTTGAAATACAATAGGGCTTCGCACGGTTTCCGTGCTCGGGCCCTAATAATAATAAAAAAAATAAAAATAAACATTTGAAATACAATAGGGCTTCGCACGGTTTCCGTGCTCGGGCCCTAATAATAAAAAAAAAAAAAATAAACATTTGAAATACAATAGGGCTTCGCACGGTTTCCGTGCTCGGGCCCTAAAAAAAAATAATAAACATTTGAAATACAATAGGGCTTCGCACGGTTTCCGTGCTCGGGCCCTAATAAACATTTGAAATACAATAGGGCTTCGCACGGTTTCCGTGCTCGGGCCCTAATAAATAATAAACATTCGAAATACAATAGGGCTTCGCACGGTTTCCGTGCTCGGGCCCTAATAAACATTCGAAATACAATAGGGCTTTGCACGGTTTCCGTGCTCGGGCCCTAATTAAAGCTGCAAGCAGCGATGGGCGGGCCCTCGGACGTGCGTGCACGTCGAAATGTGCTCACATTGAAACGTGCATCACATAACCTTCATAACTGCAGGAAATTTCAGACAGCTCTGTGAATGTCCTTCCTGCCGATTACTTCTTTCAATATTTTTATGCATCGCCACGCCCACAGCGATTCCCCAAAATTCATTGTTTTGATCTAGACTACTCAGGAAGTCTATTTGAACAGACCTACCAAGTTTGAAGTGAATTGGACACAATCCCTAGGAGGAGTTCGTTCAAACATGACCCCTTGTCAACCAGCCCAGAACAGCAAAAATGCAGATTTTTATAGAGCGCCACGCCCACAGCGATTCCCCAAAATTCATCGTTTTGAAAACTTTTACTCAGGAAGACTATGTGAACACACTTACCAAGTTTGAAGTGAATTGGACACAATCCCTAGGAGGAGTTCGTTCAAACATGACCCCTTGTCAACCAGCGCAGAACAGCAAAAATGACGATTTTCATAGAGCGCCACGCCCACAGCGATTCCCCAAAATTCATCGTTTTGATAACTTTTACTCAGGAAGTCTATGTGAACACACTTACCAAGTTTGAAGTGAATTGGACACAATCCCTAGGAGGAGTTCGTTCAAACATGACCCCTTGTCAACCAGGCCGAAACAGCAAAAATGCAGATTTTCATAGAGCGCCACGCCCACAGCGATTCCCCAAAATTCATCGTTTTGATAACTTTTACTCAGGAAGTCTATGTGAACACCCTTACCAAGTTTGAAGTGAATTGGATACCATCCCCAGGAGAAGTTCGTTCAAACATGATCCCTTGTCAACCAGCCCAGAACAGCAAAAATGACAATTTTCATAGAGCGCCACGCCCACAGCGATTCCCCAAAATTCATCGTTTTGATAACTTTTACTCAGGAAGTCTATTTGAACAGACCTACCAAGTTTGAAGTGAATTGGACACAATTCCTAGGAGGAGTTCGTTCAAACATGACCCCTTGTCAACCAGCCCAGAACAGCAAAAATGCAGATTTTTATAGAGCGCCACGCCCACAGCGATTCCCCAAAATTCATCGTTTTGAAAACTTTTACTCAGGAAGACTATGTAAACACACTTACCAAGTTTGAAGTGAATTGGACACAATCCCTAGGAGGAGTTCGTTCAAACATGACCCCTTGTCAACCAGGCCGAAACAGCAAAAATGACGATTTTCATAGAGCGCCACGCCCACAGCGATTCCCCAAAATTCATAATTTTGATAACTTTTACTCAGGAAGTCTATGTGAACACACTTACCAAGTTTGAAGTGAATTGGACACAATCCCTAGGAGGAGTTCGTTCAAACATGACCCCTTGTCAACCAGCCCAGAACAGCAAAAATGCAGATTTTCATAGAGCGCCACGCCCACAGCGATTCCCCAAAATTCATCGTTTTGATAACTTTTACTCAGGAAGTCTATGTGAACACCCTTACCAAGTTTGAAGTGAATTGGATACCATCCCCAGGAGGAGTTCGTTCAAACATGATCCCTTGTCAACCAGCCCAGAACAGCAAAAATGACAGTTTTCATAGAGCGCCACGCCCACAGCGATTCCCCAAAATTCATCGTTTTGATAACTTTTACTAAGGAAGTCTATGTGAACACACTTACCAAGTTTGAAGTGAATTGGACACAATTCCTAGGAGGAGTTCGTTCAAACATGACCCCTTGTCAACCAGGTCGAAACACCGGAAATGGCGATTTTCATTATTAAATATCTCGCTTTCTGTTCATTGTGGCTTATTGCTCCAAGAGACTTTTTTGTAGGTCTTGTGATGCCCCATAACTCAGCTGAGTTTCATAACTCTGTGTCCAAAACTGTGGCGGGGCTGTTCGAAAGAAAAATTCAAGGGGGCGCTATAGAGCGCTTTTGCCCCGCCCCCTCATTAATTATGCAGCCGAATTTTGCGTAACATTGGTCTTAACAACCCCAAGAAGTTTCAGACAGCTCTGACAAAGTATATGATAGCCGAACAGTTTTGCCTGAAAATCAGCCAAAAAGTAAAGGGGTCTGGTTTTTCGAGGAAAAAAAAGGCAGCGTCCACTTTGACGCACCGTCACGGCCACGCCCTCTGATAAAAAGTTGAAATTATTTCTCAGATGTCAAGTCCAAGGCCTTGACAACATCCACACCTAGTTTGAGGTGGATATGATCAATATTGTCCGAGCTGCACGCCATCTCGTAAAAGTGGTCTTTTTTGTCGTCACTAGGAGACGCTATAAAAATCACCGAATATTTTTGTGGAAATGTATTTTAGGCCAGACTGCCATTATATATTCAAGGTTGGTGAAGATTGGAGATTTTTTCACAAAGTTATAGCACTTTGAAATTTTATGGCAAAATGGAGAATTTCGTGGCCCCGCCCCTCTGACATAGTACATCAAAAAGCTATAATTTTGATAACTTTTCATCGTCAAAGCCTCATGAACCCATGTGCCAAGTTTCAAGCACATCGGATGAAATCCCTAGGAGAAGTTCGTTCAAATGCGACCCCTGGAAATGAGCGAAAAACCCTGAAAAGTCCAAATTTGGGAAAAATTGGCCCTAAAAAATAATAAACATTAGAAAAACAATAGGGCTTCGCACGGTTACCGTGCTCGGGCCCTAATAATAAACATTTGAAATACAATAGGGCTTCGCACGGTTCGTGCTCGGGCCCTAATAATAAACATTAGAAAAACAATAGGGCTTCGCACGGTTTCCGTGCTCGGGCCCTAAAAATAATAAACATTAGAAAAACAATAGGGCTTCGCACGGTTACCGTGCTCAGGCCCTAATAATAAACATTTGAAATACAATAGGGCTTCGCACGGTTCGTGCTCGGGCCCTAATAAAAACGAAGAAAAATAATAAACATTCGAAATACAATAGGGCTTCGCACGGTTTCCGTGCTCGGGCCCTAATAAAGTCCCATCCTATTGGTGAATATCTCTGCATCTGAGTCCTCATTAGAGTCCAGGCCTGACACTTTTCCTTTTTGTCTGTGTTGAAGAACAAGCTACAGCTATTACAGCCCTACAGGAAGTCCCTAAGACACTGTGGGCTGTTAGTAAGTATGATGTTGGCCTCATCAAAGACTGTAAACTTGTTGTCATTACTCCAAAATCACTTTGACCCTGCAAGGCTCAATATCCACTTAAACATGAAGCCATCAATGGCATAACACCAGTCCTTGAGTCTCTTAAAGCAGGAGGAGTAATTATTCCCTGTGATGACTCTCCAGTGTGCACACCTTTGTTATGCAATGTTTTCAACACTGTCACTCTCTTTCCCACACCCGACGATGGACAAGAACATAACTGTGTTGCTATCCTCCAACAGGTCTGAGACTGGATCTACAAGAAACTCCATTATCTAACCCTGATTTGGTTGTTTTTGTTGACGGATCTGTTTCCCGCGACCCACAAACTGGTCGCAACAGAGTTGGATTTGCTGTTGTCACTAATCATGAAACTGTTGTCTCAGGTTCTCTCCCCTTTCACTATTCATACTAACAACTCAGATTCTGTCTCTCTAGGAAATGCCACAGGAAAGAGCTGATGCTGCTGCAAAAAAAACCTTGATCCTTTGATTGTTTTAACAATCTAACACTGAGAACATGATCAGTATTAAATGAGAACTTTATTCTTGGCCAAGGAGAGACAACAATACGAGTACAACAGTCGCAAAGTTCTCTCTGCTGATAATACATTCAACTGCTCTTTTGTAGACATTTCTCCCCCTCCCTCTCCTCTGAGGTCATAAAAGAGAGACTCTAATTGCATTAGGGGGTTACCCTCGTAAATATCTGCTTTACTCCCCTTCTACACCGTGGCTGGTACCAACATCTCCGGGACAGAGAGAAATGTCAAAACTCAAACATATATCAACCCATCAGGAGACAGTCTCCTAAGTAGGACAAAGTTCATACAAAGTTAAACACAAAAATATAATTGTAAAGTAAAGTAAGCATAAAAAAGTAAAACAAAGGTTAAAAGAATTTTTCCACTACACTTCCCCCCTTTTGATTACACATTAATAAAAAAATATACAGACAATCATTTTACATCAAACATGACAATTCACAAGGATTCAAGACATGTCATGATACAGATTGCCTGTTAGAAAAGCCATGCAATGAGATTGTTGAGTAGCTGAAAGAAATCTAAAGCCATTTATGGTCTGATTAGCAAACAAAGACATGGAAAACGTGACATTATCCATGTGGTCTGTCAAAAATGTCACACCATACCAGGGAAAAAATAAAAAATGCAATCACAAAAGAAAACCACAGAATGCATCTCATCCCACAACCCAAAATATCGTCTTTGCCATCAGCCATGATGATCATCCCTCGAAGGTCAATCAAGTTGACACGTGTTTTTGTGCTCTCTGGAAGTGTATTGTGTACAGTGTAGTCACCGGTGCATTAGAAGTGGCTTACTGTGATGAATCAACGCAGCCTTGCTTTACGTGTGTGCATGCGAGTGTACTCCTGCAGGCTTGGTGGAGTTACGACTCAGTGGGGTTAGGCACCCTCTTGCAGTGGTGGGCGTGGATCCAAGGTGCTCTCTCTGCGACCTTCACTGCTGTGTGTGTTGTGAGCAACACTTGGAACGGCCCTTCCACGACCTCCAGTGCTTCCTTCGCAGGTTTTTTATTACCACTCAATCGCCAGGCTGGATCGAGTGTAAAGGACCTGTGGCCTGCTGAGGGAGGGCTGCTTTAACCTGTTGAGAAACTTGAGACAACATACCAGAGAGCTGTGTTATCATCACACAGTGGGTGGCAGTCTGTCCCTATAGAGGTCCATGCCGACATTAGACGGACGTCCAAATAGGATCTCAAACGGACTGAGTTTCACCTGACTTCTCTGTCTCATTCGCATGTAAGACAAAACAATGGGGATTGCATCCGTCCAGGACGAACCTGTTTCTTCACAACATTTAGCAAGTTTTGCTTTGAGCATACCATTCTCTCTCTTCACTGCTCCCCACTCTGTGGATGATATACACAATGTTCTTTCATATCAATGCCTAAGAACTGTCCCACTGCCTCCACTGCAGCGTTTACAAAATGTGTGCCATTATCACTACTGATTCTTGATGGAATTCCCTATCGTGGAATGATTTCTGTTAACAGAGCCTTGGTGACTGCATGGCTGTTAGAATGTTTTGCTGGAAAAGCTTCCACCCACTTAGACCACATGTCTACCATCACTAGACAATACTTCTTCTCTTTGTCTGAAGTTAGTTCTATGAAATCCATCATTAAGTGATCAAATGGTTTGTCTGGTGGTGGGTGTGCTGCTGCAGGGACAGGAATACCTCTTCCTGCATTGTAGGTTGCACAAATAACACAAGATTGACAATATTTCTGTGCATATGATGCTGTGGACGGGGGCGTGGTGCATCAGCTGCAGGAGAGAGGTGTGGGGAGGGCTCAGGAGAGCAGCGCCAGGTGAGCGTGATTGGCACACCTGTTTCAAACTGGATAATCACTAGCTCCTGTGCCCACAGCGGGAGCGTGCTGGACGTGGAAAACGACGGACGGACGAAAACGCTGGCAGACGGCAGCAAGACGCCTGCGAACGGCTGCAGCGTAACACTGGTGCATAGTGCAATAAAAGAATCCGTCACAAACGAGCTTTGGTCTCTGACTGGTCTGTGTGGAGAACCCACAGTGGCAGCGAGCCTGTCACATTTTGGCGCCCAACCAAGACGGCACAGAGACAATGTCAGAGCCACAGCAGGTGCAGCCAGTAACAGCGCTGGCCCAGATGGTGGCAGAGGTCGCCGCAATGAGCCGGGACCAGGCGGTGGCCAGCAGACAGCAGCTCGCGGCGCTGCAGCAACAGGCGGAGAGGCAGACGCAGCTACTGGAGGCGATGCTGGTCCGGGCGGGGGCAGCGTCACCGGGTCCCTCGCTCTCCGGTATGTCCTTACAGCGGATGACCGGGAATGATGACGCACAATCATATCTCGAAATGTTCGAGGCGACAGCGTCGGCATGTGGCTGGCCGGAGGCGGAGTGGGCCGTGCGGCTGCTTCCGCTCTTGGCCGGGGACTCGCAGACAGCGGCGCTCGGCCTGCCTGCCTCCTCTCGGGGGCAGTATAAAGCCGTGAAGAGGGCTGTCCTTGACCGGCTGGGATATTCGGCCGAGGACCACCGCCGGAAGTTTCGGGGGACCAAGCTGGGCCCCTCTGACCGCCCGTTCGCCTACGCCCAGCAGCTGAGGGACGCCGCGTACCGATGGCTGCAACCGGGGGAGACCACAGGCGAGAGACGGTTGGTGGAAAAGCTCGTGCTGGAGCAGTTCGTGGAGGGGCTGCCGGATGGCACCCTCGAGTGGGTGCGCTGTCACCGCCCCGACGACCTGGCGGCCGCCGTCGCCCTCGCGGAGGACCATCTGGCCGTCCATTCCCGGGGCCAGGCATCAGAGGCGCGGCCAGCGCCCTCCGACCGTCCCAGCCCGGCACCTCGCAGGAGACCCGCGCCAGCACCTGGTCCCCCCGCAACGCACACCCGCCCCTCCCCTGCTCCTCGTCATAATATCCCCTCTCTCTCTCTTCCACCACAGGGTCCAGCCGCTACGGGCGCTGCTCTTAGCCCACAGAGGGTCCCTCAGGCGGCAGGGCAGGAGTGTTGGAGGTGCGGGCAGCCCGGACACTTCCGCCGCGAGTGTCCGCTGATGGACGTCGGGCAGGTGATCCGGGTTGTCGGTCCTCCGGCGCCCTCCCCCGGTCCAGGAGAGACGTACAGCGTTCCGGTAAGGATTCAGGGGGGTACACATCAGGCTATGGTGGACTCGGGCTGCATGCAGTCTATAGTTCACCAGAACCTGATTCGACCCGGGGCATTGTTAGAGGCAGGATGGGTGGATATCAGGTGTGTGCATGGGGATATTCACAGATATCCTGTGGTGCCAGTGGAAATTCGTTACAGGGGCAAAAAGCATAGTGTGAAGGCTGCGGTTAGTTCCCGCCTGGCGCATCCTCTGATCTTGGGCACAGATTGGCCTGGGTTTGATAGGTTAGTGGGGCAGTGTGTGGGGGTGCGCTCACGACCGACAGGGTCATGGGATATGTGCGCTGTGCTCAGCGGTGACGCGAGGTTGTCCGACACTGCAGACGGGGAGGGGGAGCCAGCGGTGCCTTCTCAGGAGGCGCCGCCGGTTCCTGTATTTGACTCCATGGAAGATTTTCCACTCGAGCAGTCTCGTGACGATACTCTACGCTTTGCCTTTGACCAAGTGATACAAATTGATGGTCACATGGTGCGCCCTGACGCAGCGCTAACGTATCCACACTTTTCATTGCGCAGGGACAGATTATATAGAGTGAGTCGTGACACTCAAGCAGACGACGTGATAACCCAATTGTTGGTCCCGAAAAGCCGTCGGGAAATGATTTTCCAGGCGGCTCATTATAACCCTATGGCTGGTCACATGGGATATGATAAAACACTAAACCGGATAATGGCTCGATTCTATTGGCCAGGCATTCGGGCAGACGTGCGCCGCTGGTGTGCGTCTTGCCCCGAATGCCAGTTAGTTAACCAGCCGGCCATCCCGAGAGCGCCTTTGCGCCCATTACCGCTGATTGAGGTCCCATTCGAACGCATTGGGATGGACCTCATCGGGCCATTTCACCGGAGCGCACGTGGATATCGCTTTGTGTTAGTCCTTGTGGATTATGCAACGCGATATCCAGAGGCAGTGCCGCTGCGCACCATCTCTGCAAAGAGTGTGGCGCAGGCACTGTTTCAAGTTATCTCCCGGGTTGGGATCCCGAAAGAGATCCTGACCGATCAAGGCACCCAATTTATGTCACGAACACTGAGAGAGCTGTACGGGTTATTGGGCATCAAGTCTATTCGGACCAGTATTTACCATCCTCAAACTGACGGCCTCGTTGAGCGCCTGAATAAGACTTTGAAGTCCATGATCCGTAAGTTTGTGCACGATGATAGTCGTAATTGGGATAAATGGCTTCATCCTCTGTTGTTTGCAGTGCGCGAGGTACCCCAGGCCTCCACGGGATTTTCTCCCTTTGAGCTGCTGTTTGGCAGGAAACCACGCGGGGTTTTGGACCTGGTTAAGGAAAGCTGGGAGGAGGGTCCGAGCCCAAGTAAGAATGAAGTTCAGTACGTCCTGGACCTGAGAGCAAAACTCCACACACTGGGTCAGTTATCACGTGAGAATTTGCTCCGGGCCCAGGAACGTCAGCAGCGGCTGTACAACAGAGGATCCAAGCTAAGACAATTTTCACCGGGAGATAAAGTGCTTGTATTGCTCCCATCTTCCAACTCCAAGTTACTCGCCAAGTGGCAAGGTCCCTTTGTGGTCACACGACGAGTGGGTGACGTTGACTATGAGCTTGTGCGATCTGACAGGGGAGGGGCGACACAGATTTATCACCTCAACCTCCTTAAAGCTTGGAGAGAGGCTGAGTCTGTCTCCCTGGTGTCGGCAATTGCAGAGAGAGATGAGTTGGGGCCGGAGGTACCAAAATCGGCCGATCCTGCCTCGCTCGTTTGTGAAAACCATCTCTCACCGTCCCAGAGAGCAGACATTGCCAGGTTGCAGCAGCGTTTTGCTGATGTGTTCTCCCCCCTACCAGGCCGCACAAGCCTTATTCAACACCATGTTGAGACTCACCCGGGCGTGACAGTGCGTTCACGGCCCTATCGGCTACCTGAACACAAGAGAAAGGTGATTCAGGCTGAATTGGAAGCCATGTTGAAGATGGGCGTAATAGAAGAGTCCCACAGTGCCTGGTGTAGCCCCATCGTTCTTGTAGTCAAGAAAGATGGGTCTATCCGGTTCTGTGTGGACTATCGCAAGGTGAATGATGTTTCACAGTTTGACGCCTATCCGATGCCCCGGGTCGACGAACTCCTGGATCGCCTGGGCACTGCTCGCTTTTTCACGACGCTGGATCTGACCAAGGGCTACTGGCAGATTCCCCTGTCTCCAGAGTCCAAGGAGAAAACGGCCTTCTCCACTCCGTACGGTTTGTACCAGTTTGTCACACTTCCGTTCGGGTTGTTCGGGGCCCCAGCCACATTTCAACGCCTCATGGACCGGGTGCTGCGGACGCATGCTGCATATGCTGCCGCCTACCTGGATGATGTCATCATCCACAGCAACACCTGGTCGGAGCATGTGCAGCAGGTGGCCGCGGTGCTCGAGTCACTGAGGCAGGCGGGGCTCACGGCCAACCCGAAGAAGTGTGCAGTTGGACGGAGGGAGGTACGGTATCTGGGGTACCACTTGGGCGGCGGGCAGGTGCGTCCGCAGGTAGATAAGACAGCAGCGATTGCAGCCTGCCCAAGGCCCAAGACAAAAAAGGAGGTGCGGCGGTTTTTGGGGCTGGCCGGCTATTACCGGCGGTTTATCCCCAACTTCGCGGAGCTGACCAGCCCCTTAACCGACCTCACCCGAAAGGGTGCCTCAGATCCGGTCCAGTGGACGGAGCAGTGCCAGGTGTCGCTTGAGAGGGTAAAGCAGGCCCTCTGTGGGGAGCCCCTTCTCCACACACCTAACTTCTCTCTCCCTTTTGTCCTGCAGACTGATGCGTCGGGCAGAGGGCTGGGGGCCGTTCTGTCCCAGCAGGTGCGGGGCGTCGACCGCCCAGTGCTGTACATCAGCCGCAAGCTGTCCGAGAGGGAGGCCAGGTACAGCACGGTAGAGAGGGAGTGCCTGGCCATCCGGTGGGCGGTCGGTGCTCTGCGGTACTACCTGCTGGGGCGCCCATTCACCCTCTGCTCGGACCACGCTCCCCTCCAGTGGCTCCACCGCATGAAGGATGCCAACGCCCGGATCACACGGTGGTATCTGGCGTTGCAGCCGTTTAAGTTCACTGTGGTCCATAGGCCGGGGGCACAGATGGCTGTGGCCGACTTCCTTTCCCGCTCCCTTGGGGAGGCGGGGGGGGGAGTGGGTTAGGCCGGACGGCTCCCCGGCCTAAGTCGGGCGGTGGAGGCATGTGGACGGGGGCGTGGTGCATCAGCTGCAGGAGAGAGGTGTGGGGAGGGCTCAGGAGAGCAGCGCCAGGTGAGCGTGATTGGCACACCTGTTTCAAACTGGATAATCACTAGCTCCTGTGCCCACAGCGGGAGCGTGCTGGACGTGGAAAACGACGGACGGACGAAAACGCTGGCAGACGGCAGCAAGACGCCTGCGAACGGCTGCAGCGTAACACTGGTGCATAGTGCAATAAAAGAATCCGTCACAAACGAGCTTTGGTCTCTGACTGGTCTGTGTGGAGAACCCACGGTGGCAGCGAGCCTGTCACAGATGCAAAACAGCAAAAAAAGTAAACAGGGCCGTCCATCCAGACCGAACCAAACCTTATCTTTGTATTGAGCTCCACATGCTCTCCACTGGGTTACTTCAGTAGGAGAGGCAAATGACTGAAGTGCAGAGAGGGAGTCAGGGAGTGTGTGTGAAAGAAAACAGAATGCCTCAGCTGGGGGAGGAGGGAGTGATAAATCAGCAGCACGCTTGGCTGCAGCATCAGCTCACGCATTGCCTTTAGATACAGAGTCTGTGTCACCTGTGTGGGCTTGAAACTTGCAAACTGCAATCTGTTTTGGCAAAAGAATAGCATCCAATCAAGCTTTGTCATGATGTAAGATAGGCTTTCCATCAGATTTAAGAAAATCTCTGTGTTTCCAGTGTGCCAAAATCATGCACCACACCAAAGGCGTAGCGAGAATCTGTATAGATAGTTACTGAGCGACCTTTTGCTAGTGTGCAAGCCGCAGTGAGAGCTATCAATTCAGGGGCCTGTGCCGAATAGAGGG
Source organism: Collichthys lucidus (assembly GCA_004119915.2). Taxonomy (NCBI): domain Eukaryota; kingdom Metazoa; phylum Chordata; class Actinopteri; family Sciaenidae; genus Collichthys; species Collichthys lucidus. The sequence goes on from CM014097.1 coordinate 59,900, forward strand.
CAAAAAGCCAGATTGCAGTATGGAGTGATCAATACATATAGCAAAGCCCACTTTGTTTAACCCAGACTGAGTATCTCAAAAGGCAGAACCATCAACATAAAAGACAAGATCAGGGTTAGTAAGAGGAGTCTCTCACAGATCGGGTCTGGGTGTGCAAACCTGTTGAAGAATAGCAACACAATCATGAGCTTCACCATCATCTGGAGAAGGTAAAAAAGTGGCAGGATTAAGAACAGTGCATCTTTTCACAGTAATGTTAGGCATATCCAACAAAACAGTGTTGTATCTTAACCAATGTGCTGTTGAAAGATGAGAGGTTTTCTGTTCCAAACAGGGTCATAGACAGTGATGCCAGTAACGCGTTACTGTAGTCTGACTACTTTTTTCAGTAACGAGTAGTCTAACGCAACTACTATTTCAAAACCAGTAGTCAGACTACAGTTACGTATCTAATATTAGATGCGTTACTTTTTCGCATGTTTCGCGGACTGTCCTCAGTGGGCCCCGACCGCGTCACGTCGCCCAGGGCGGGGACCGGCCCACGTACAAGGAGGCGCCAGGGGTCTGCGGCGATGTCGGCATACCACCCGACCCGTCTTGAAACACGGACCAAGGAGTCTAACGCGCGCGCGAGTCAGAGGGTGCGGTGGAAACCCCGTGGCGCAATGAAGGTGAGGGCCGGCGCGCGCCGGCTGATCCTCATGATCACGTCTGCCTCTCGTTTGTTTTTGTGCAGTGGGAACTAAATTCTCACTTGAGAAATTAACTGTCTGGGAATAAAACAACAGGCACTCCGGCTACATGCTGACATAATTTATATTGTCCTATTGTTTGCTCTTCTCCTTCCTTGTTTTCTATCTATCTATCTATCTATCTATCTATCTATCTATCTATCTATCTATCTATCTATCTATCTATCTATCTATCTTATTTTTTATTATATAAAAAATTGTAGGTGAAAGCCTTTTTCAGGAAGTAGTTTTCAAATGTCCCTGTTAGTTTTGTTTGTTCCAGATGTTTTTGACATTTTGTTGTTTTTGATGTCAATAAAAGTGAGTATTGGCATAACTGGTAGTCATTTTTATGTTGAGGGGGTGGGGGATCAGCCTCTGCTGTAAGTAGGGTGGCCAGATGTCCATCTTTTAGGCCGGACCGTCTATCATGTCAATGTCTTGCCCAGCCTCAGGGGCAGCATCAAAGCAGACATCTAATTCAGTAAAATGCAGGAATTTGCATCTAAAGGTTACAAAATGTAGGACCCCCACCCCCCCGTTAAAAAATGTCTTCCTTTTTGGTGCTAGGCCTATATGCTGCAAGTAACTAAAAGTAATCTAACTTAGTTACTTTCAAAATCAAGTAGTCAGTAACGTAACTAAGTTACTTTTTCGAGCAGTAGTCAGTAGTCAGATTACTGTTTCAAAGTAACTCTGGCATTACTGGTCATAGAGACTGCATATGGAACAAGAAGAGTTAGATCAGACTATCCAACAATTTCCCTAGAAGCTAAAACAGCTTTCTCTGCACTGCCCTGAGGCAGCGAGGCAGTCCAGCAGTCACTGGGTCTAACTTAGAAGAAAAATAGGCCACTGGTCTCAGCCGCCCTCCATGTTTCTGCAAAAGAACTGATGTCATACAACCATTTGTTTCATCCACAGTCTGAGTAAAAGGCCTGGGTGGGTCTGGGAGGCCTAATGTGGGAGTTGACTGCAATAAAAGCTTCAGATCAGTGAATGCCTGTGTTGCATCATGAGTCCAGATCAGACGGTCTGAAGATTGTAGACCTTTACCATAAATTAGGGCTCCCAGCGGGGCCTCTAACTCAGCATAGTTAGGGATAAACTGTTGATAATAAGAGCACATTCCCAAAAAAGACAGTTGTATTTTTGTCAGAGGTTTGGGCAATTTTTGAATAGCTTCTACATGTTTGGGTGAGAGGGATTTGCCCTCTGCTGTAATCACATGACCCAGAAAAACAACTTCCTGCTGTACCTGCCCTAACATTTCTTTTCTCACTTTGCAAATTGACACATGGATTAGACCATGTGTCAAAAGGAGGAATGTTGGATCTTCTACTCTCTCAAATCTATCAGCAGGTGAATCAAATCAAATCAAATCAAATTTTATTTGTATAGCCCAAAGTCACAAAGTACATTTGCCTCAGAGGGTTAGACACTTTCTGTCCCTAGGCCCTCAGTTCGAGTGACGAAAAACTTGCCCACAAAAACCTTTAACAGGGAAAAAATGTGGAAGAAACTTGAGGAAGAGCCACAGAGGAGGGATCCCTCTCCCAGGACAGAAGAAAGCACTAGCACTCCAAACGTTGGCGAGTTTCATTACAGATGCTCCTAACAAAGCATACTGCTGCCTGTGAAGATCGCAGAGAGAGCAACGTGGGTTCACAGCCACTGCAGGAAGGTCCCTGAACCAACAGAGGAATTCAGCTGTCAACCTGAACGAAGCAAGGACGGACGATGCGGAGACGGACAACGCAGAGACGGACAACACGAGGACCAACGAGCACAAGGAGAGGGCGACACAAGGAATAACTCCATGAATTCAACAAACGCCAACTAGACATCAGAATTAACAACGCAAACCTTTTCCCACTAGACTACACCATGCACCACCTGATCCTCATCCTATCACGTTGGACAATGATGACAGGGGCCTACACCTACAAACCTGCTAAGAACCATGCAATGGGCACTTGATTGTGGCCGCTACTGATACAAACAGAGATTCCCGCTTCATAATAACAAAAATTCCAAATTCAAATGGAGCCAAGATCACCATCTCTGATGTCAAATCCAGGTTCGCCCAGGGCGCAAATGTGGCCAGGACCGCCGCTGACTGCCATGATGATACATTTTAAAATCCATGCAAATTAATGTGTTGGATAATTAAAGCAAGGCAAGGTAAGTATATTTGTATAGCACAATTCGTACACAAGGCAATTCATAGTGCCTTACAGAGGCATGAAAAACCAGTGGACATTAAGAAATAAGATTAGAAATAAAAATGAAAAAATAAATAAAAAAGAGAAGAAAATTTAATTAAAAACATCATTAAAACAGCAAAAAAAACACAATTTAAAACATTAAACGAATCACAGAATTATGATGAATTTTTTTAAAAGGGCTCAGCCATAAGCACATGAAAAAATAAAAGTTTTTTACCTGGATTTAAAAGTGCTAAGAGTTGGGGCTGATTTCAGTCCTGCTGGTAGTTTGTTCCAGTTGTGAGCAGCATAACTGCTAAATGCTGCTTCACCGTGTCTAGTTTGAACTCTGTGCTCCACTATCTGACCTGAGTCAGTAGATCTCAGAGCCCTACTGGGTCTATATTCTACTAACATGTCGTTTATGTATTGTGAGCCTAAACCATTCAGTGATTTGTAAACTAGTAGCAGTACTTTAAAATCTATTCTATGGCTAACTGGGAGCCAGTGTAAAGACCTAAGAACTGGGGTGACGTGTTCTGATCTCTTTGTTCTGGTCAAAACTCGAGCTGCTGCGTTCTGAATGAGCTGCAGCTGTTTGATACTTTTTTTGGGGGGGTCCAGTCAAAAGACCATTACAGTAGTCAAGTCTACAGGAGATAAAAGCATAGATCAGCTTCTCCTGATCTGTTTGGGGCATAAAGCCCTTAACTCTGGATATGTTCTTAAGTTGGTAGAAGGCTTTTTTGGTGACTGATTTTATGTGACTGTTGAAGGTCAGATCTGAGTCTATCAACATGCCAAGGTTTCGGACTTGGTCTTAAGTTTCTAGAGACAGTAACTCAAGGTGTTTACTGACAGCAACCCTCTTCTCTTTATTGCCAAAAACAATGACCTCGGTTTTTTCTTGATTTAATTGAAGAAAATTTTGGTTCATCCAATTTATGACTTACACTAGACCAGTGGTTTTCAAAGTGTGAGGCGCGCCTCCCTTGGCGGGTGCTAGAGGACTTCAGGGGAAAAAATAAAAATATATCTTACATATGTGTCTCTTCACATGAAAACTCGTCGAGCTAGCTCACAAACAGTAGCAAAAAAAAAAAATCCACAAAACGACATAGTATGTCTTATCTTTGCTCTCTCGTGTTCAAAAGTTCTATTCCAGCATGAAGAAACACTGCTAATGTCTCCTGCTATGTCTCTACTAATGTCTCCTACTATGTCTCTGCTTATGTCTCCTGCTATGTCTCTGCTTTAGTTTGAATCAGTCAGGAAGCTCCTGGTTGTTTACATAAAGACAAAGAGGCTTTGACAGTGAAGTGTGACTTCTTAGTGCGAAATATCACCTTTGGGTTTACTTCATTCTGGATTGTCATTGGTGGGTCAAAGTTGAATGTGGGCGGTACTAATAGATACTCCTGAATCTGATTCGTCGACAGGTGTCAATCATCCAAACTCTGTGTTGTTTTAGCCTTAGTAGCACTGCTAGCTGCTACCTGCTGCTTCATATTCTTTTAATACTGCTTGTTTCAAATATTGCGTCGTCTTAAAACTCGAAGTCCTCTTTCCTCCTCCTTAAATTGTGTTTTTTTAAAGTGAAGATTATTTTAACAAAAATGTGTTTAAATGTATTTAAATGTTTAAAAACACACAAAGATGTTAAAATGTGTTTTAAAAAGATGTTAAAAACATACACAAAGATTGTGTTAAAAAAAAATATTTGAGCACATTTACAAATAAAGATATTTAAAATGTTTTTACAAATATGTTTAAAAAAGATATGAATGACATGATGTCCATAGTTAAGTGCTTATTGTTTTTTACCGATAAATAGTATAGTATTGTTCAGGCCATACAACTGAGAATGCAAGCTATGAATCAGATGGGATTTAGGATTTGCCATGTCTAGCAAGTCACCCTAAAATTGACTAGAATGCAGGAAACTGCATCTAAGTAATACAAAATTTTCTGGGGCAGGAGCCCCAGACCCCTCGCTGGAAAATATGTCACATAAATGAAAAATTTCACCACCACCCCCGGTTTCATTTTACAACTTGACTCTTTGGTGTAACTGGAGTTGAGGGCAGTACTGGAGGATGTCAGCAGGTAGCGTGAGAAGCTAGACAGGGACAGGAACAGGTTGAGTGCAGGTAAGCTTGAAATAAAGCCATGTTAAAACTTACAGTCGACTCACGCAGTTATTTAACAAAACAACATGGTGTCACAAGTGCCGTAGTAAACGTGGAGAGAAGGGCGCTTTCGGACGGATCATTGTACTTACAGAAACGCGACAGAAAGTGTGGGACAGGATGAGCCACCGAGATGAAGCTAGCGAGGGTAGCCAGCAGCCAAAGGCAGCAGCAGCGCCACAGAGAGCCGCCGCTGGGTCTGGGCCGTGCACTACGTTCAATGTCCAGCCTACGGAGTCCTTTGACCTTTCAATGCCGCAGTAGTGGGACAAATGGATCCAGAGATTTGAAAGCTTTCACCTTGCAAGTAACCTGAATGCAAGCTTGGAAGAGAATCAAGTCAATACATTGATATACTGCATGGGTGATGAGGTGGATGACATCTTACGCAGGCTTACTCTACCCGCCGCTTTTCAAATCAGTATTTCAGTGCAAGGACATTACATTTGGTGATTTTAGTTCTTTTGAATATCTCTGTTTTTTAATGAAAGGTGATCCAAAAGTCCTTTTTCTAATCATTTATAGACCACCAAGGTACTCAGGAAAATTTATTGATGAGTTTGCTGATCTGATGTCAGTTATCTGCACTGACTACAACTTTTTTATCGTAACTGGGGATTTTAACATTCACATAGACAACAACATGAATACTAATGCCAAAGACTTCTGTTCTCTACTTGACACGTTTGGCCTTGTCCAACATGTGAAAGGGCCCACACACACTCGGGGTCACACTCTAGATCTGGTTATCTCTAAAGGTGTTGACATTTCTTCTGTTGTTGTTAAGGACTTGGCTCTTTCTGATCATTTCTGTGTGTTCTTTGACTTACAGATAATTCCAAACATTCAGATAACATCTGTGTCTGTTAGGAAATGGTACATAAATGAGAATACTAGTGCTAAGTTTATGGAGGCTATAGCAATGTCACCAACTGTGAGCGCAGATACAGTTGATGAACTCCTGGATAATTTCAACTGGAAAATCTCAAATGTCATGGATGCTGTTGCATCTATTAAAACCATAGGCAGGAAAGCAGAGCGTAAATGGAGAAAAACTAAACTCCAAATTCACCACAACCTCTACAAACAAAGTCTCTGTAATTTCAACCATGAGTTAATCAAGGCTAGACAGCAACACTTCTCTAAAATTTTTAATAAGAACATCAATAACACTCGTACTCTGTTTGCTATAGTGATAAGCTTACAACCCCCCCCAAAAGAACTCTCCTCAAAAGAAAAATGCAATGAATTTGCTCACTTTTTCAATGAAAAAAATCAAATCTATAAGGTTAAATATCAACACAAATCTAAAAAATGATAAAGTGACACAATGCCTACAACCGCCTAGGAATGAATCAACTGTGATGTCAGAATTTAATACAGTTGATCAAAAAATCATAGAAGAAACAGTTCAGCATCTTATATCATCGACATGCTGTCTTGACACAATGCCATCTGACTTTTTTAAAGCTATTGTAAAATCTGTCCAAACAGATCTGCAGCAAATAATAAATTGCTCACTTCAATCAGGCACGTTTCCAAAACCCCTAAAAGTAGCTGCCGTCAAGCCTCTCTTAAAAAAGCGAACACTGGATACTTCCAAGCTAACCAACTACAGACCTGTCTCAAATCTTCCTTTTATAGCCAAGATTGTTGAGAAAGTGGTTTTTAATCAACTCAGTAATTTCTTGAACTCCAGTGGACTGTTTGACAAATTTCAGTCAGGTTTTCGAGCTCACCAAAGTAAAGAAACAGCTCTTATTAGAGTGTTAAATGACATAAGGTTGAACACTGACTCAGGCAAAGTATCAATTCTGGTCCTGCTGGATCTCAGTGCTGCGTTTGACACTGTGGATCACAGCACACTGCTGAACAGACTGGAAATATGGGCAGGACTTCGTGGAACAGTCCTAGAATGCTTCAGGTCCTACTTGGGGGAGCTGAGTTATTTTGTCACCATTGGAAGTAATCAATCAGATCGAGTGGCTATGACATGTGGGGTTCCTCTGGGGTCAGTTCTTGGACCCCTTTTGTTCAGCCTATATATGCTGCCTTTGGGTCAAATTCTGCAGAATTCTAATGTCAACTATCATAGTTATGCAGATGACACACAGATATATCTTGCGCTGTCCCCAGATGACTGCAGTCCTTTAGAGTCATTGTGTAACTGTCTGGAGCAAGTAAAAAATTGGATGAACCAAAATTTTCTGCAATTAAATCAAGAAAAAACTGAGGTCATTGTTTTTGGCAATAAAGAGAAGAGGGTTGCTGTCAGTAAACACCTTGAGTCACTGTCTCTAGAAACTAAAGACCAAATCCGAAACCTTGGCGTGTTGATAGACTCAGATCTGACCTTCAACAGTCACATAAAATCAGTCACCAAAACAGCCTTCTACCAACTTAAGAATATATCCAGAGTTAAGGGCTTTATGTCCCAAACAGATCAGGAGAAGCTAATCCATGCTTTTCTCTCCAGTAGACTTGACTACTGTAATGGTCTTTTGACTGGACTCCCCCCCAAAAAGTATCAAACAGCTGCAGCTCATTCAGAACGCAGCAGCTCGAGTTTTGACCAGAACAAAGAGATCAGAACACATCACCCCAGTTCTTAAGTCTTTACACTGGCTCCCAGTTAGCCACAGAATAGATTTTAAAGTTCTGCTACTAGTTTACAAATCACTGAATGGTTTAGGCTCACAATACATAAACGACATGTTAGTAGAATATAGACCCAGTAGGGCTCTGAGATCTACTGACTCAGGTCAGATAGTGGAACACAGAGTTCAAACCAGACACGGTGAAGCAGCATTTAGCAGTTATGCTGCTTACAACTGGAACAAACTACCAGCAGGACTGAAATCAGCCCCAACTCTTAGCACTTTTAAATCCAGGTTAAAAACGTTTCTTTTTTCACGTACTTATAGCTGAGCTCTTTTAAAGAACTCTTAAAGAATTTTTAATCATATTGCTGTTTTAATGATTTTAAATGACATTCTGATGTTTTTCTCTTTTTATTTTTTTTTTATTTCTATTGCTATTGCGTGTCTTAATGTCAAATGTTTTACATTGCCTCTGTAAAGCACTATGAATTGCCCTGTGTACGAATTGTGCTATACAAATAAACTTGCCTTGCCTTGCCTTGCTGTAAGAGACACGTACAAGGGGATACGTAATGGCTTTCAACGTTTCTTTGTGGTCAAGAAAAATGTGATCTATGAGCGTGCTAAGTTTAACATGCACAAACAAAGAGACGGAAAGTCAGTGGATTTTTTCGTTATATGCATTAGCCGAACATTGCAACTACGGGGTGCTACACGACGAGCTAATCAGAGACAGACTCGTTGTTGGGCTGTTGGATAAGGGACTGTCTGTTCAAGAATAGTAAACCTGCTAAATACATAAATGTGGCAGTTCTATATCACATCCTAAACGTGACCAGCAAATGAAAGTAAATGTCACACATGCGGCAGAAAAGGACATTTCAGTTTGGTGTGCAGGGCACCAAAAGCCGTGCAAGAGGTCAAAGAGGAGGAGAAGGATGCCATCTTCCTCGACAGCATCGTGACAAATGGCGATCCCTGGATGGTTGATATCGACATACATGACAGCAGTGTGACTTTTAAAATCGACACAGGTGCCAGCGTCACAGTCCTACCATATGCTGTGTTCCAAGACATATACAAGGGAATCCCACCTGTGCTCTGCAAATCGACAAAACCACTTCTGGGACCAGGATGGAGTCCACTTGATGTTGTGGGCGTCCCCAGGCTGCAGCTGAGGAAAGGTGAGAAAGCTGAGATGGAGGATTTGTAAGTAGTTCATCACCTGCAGACCGCACTGCTGGGAAGACCTGTGAACTGTATGCTGGGGCTTGTTGCACGCTTAGACAGTGTCACTGTAGAGACATTAAAGCAAACCTACCCAAAGCTATTCAGCGGACTCAGAGAAATGTGCCAGCCCTCTACCATAAAGCTCAAACCAGGGGCTCAACTGTTCTTACTCAGAACACCAAGGAGGATCCCATTGCCGCTGGACAAAGTCAAGCAAGAACTGTGCCGCATGGAGGATCTCGGAGTGATTAGCAGCAGTGAGGAGCCGACAGACTGGTGTGCTGGCATGGTTGTGGTACCCAAAAAGACAGGAGCCGTGCGCATATGTGTTAATCTCACCGAACTGAACGAATCAGTGTGTCGGGAGAAATTCATCCTGCCATCAGTGGAGAATACACTGCGGGATGCTGGCTGGAGGAAAAGTTTTCCGTAAGCTAATGTGGGGTTTTGGCAGATTCCCCTGACAGAAGATTCAGCGAAACTAACTACCTTCATCACACCCTTCGGGCACTTTGACTTCAAGTGCTGGTGTGGAGTCGTACACAAGAGGAGCATGATGCTCGCCTGCATGCTGCACTGGAAAAGATCCAAAAGGCAGGTATCATGCTAAACATGGGGAAATGTGACCTGTCAAAGTCAGAAGTGAGCTTCCTAGGCCATGTGGTCTCTGCCAGGGGTATCAGCCCAGACGCTGGAAAGACAGAGGCTGTGAAGAGGATGCAGGAGCCAATGACAGTGAGCAAACTTAGATCCTTCCTCGAGATGGACCAGCTGGGCAAGTTCATTCTACAGCTGGCTGAGAGAGACAAACCCCTGGGGTGTCGAGCAGGCAAGAGCCTTTCAGGACCTGAAGGATGCACTGACGTCACCACCTGTGCTTGCACTGTATGATCCCAACAGAGAGTGCAAAGTCTCAGCAGACGTGTCATCATATGGGCTAGGAGGGGTACTGCTCCAGAAATGGGACGAAGAGTGGAGGCCAATAGCCTACATGTTGTGGTTTCTCACATCGACCAAGCAGAGATACGCGCAAGTGGAAAAGAAGGCATTGGGACTTACCTGGGCCTGTGAGAGATCCCGCAACTTCCTGATTGGGGACACTTCCAGCTGGAGACCGATCACAAGCCTCTTTTAAGCCTCCTGGGGTCTCAAGCATTGGATGCTCTACCACCTCGGATTCAACGCTTCAGAATGCATGTGATGCGTTATTCCTACTCCATATCACACATTCCAGGGAAGAAGTGGACAGCAGATACGCTGTCACGGGTGCCAGTCAAGAGAAAGGAAACGCCAGCAGACAAAGATCTGTTTGAAGACACTAACATTTACATAGACACAGTGATGGATAACCTACCTGCGAGCACTGCCTATCTGGAGGAACTGAGGGAGCAGCTGCAGAGGGACAGTGTGTATGTGCGTGTGATGCAGCTGTGTAAAGGAGGATGGCCAACGCATGGCACTGGTGAACATACACTCAAGCTGTACTGGGCAGAACGAGCTCTCCTCACAGTCCAGGACAGGCTATTGCGAAAAGGGACAGTGACTGGTTATACCCTCAAAAATGAGAAATGACGTTCTTGCCAAGCTGCACGAAGGACATCAAGGTGTGGTCAAATGCAGGGAGCGGGCGAAACAGTCTGTGTGGTGGCCACGGCTAAGCCAGCAGCTGAACAAATTGGTTCCTCACTGCCGAGCGTGCTGCCAGGAGAGACAGAACTGCAGGGAGCCGCTGATGCCAACACCATACCCAGGCCAACCATGGCAGAAGTGTGGAGCGGATTTATTCATGCTAGGAAGTAAGACCTACCTGCTGGCGGTGGACTACGCGTCAAGGTATATGGAGATCGCTCTGCTGACCCCCACAAGGTCTGATGATGTGATCCATCACCTGAAGTCTAATTTCGCACGTCACAGGATCTATGAGACCGTAGTCATTGATAACTGGCCACAGTTCTCAGGAGTGGCCTTTGCTGAGTTTGCAGAGTCCTTTGGGTTCTAGCATGTTACCAGCAGCCCAAAGTACTGCTGAAGGAAAGGGAGAAGAGAAAGATGCACAACGCTACAATCTGCGACACCGTACAAAGAACTTCAACAGTTGAACTCCTGGACAGGGGGTGTGGGTCACAGAACACCATCGGAAGCCACACCACACCTCGCTTAAATCTGGTGGAAGGACCTCATAGAAGCATCAGGCGAAACCGTCGCCATCTCATCACCATGCAAGTAGCAGCGGCGCAGCAGATCCTGGGAGGTGTTTCGGAACGATCTTCAACCGAACAGTCTACTGCAGTGCCACCGCAGCAGAGTGTTCCTGAACAACCATCTACTCCTATCCTAAGAACCAGGTCTGAGAGATCTGTGTTGAGACCAACCAGGTTGGATTTATAATTTTGCTCATCACAGACTTTATTAAGACTGTGAGACATTCTAAGAGAAGAGAGAAAATATTTTATCTGATACTGTGATTGAGTAATTTTGTGTTTCTGCATCTATTTGGATGTAAATGTTTAGGTTATAACAGTATTAGGGAACAGACAGCTCAGGGTTTTGTATTGCATTATACCATGTTACAAGGTAATGTTAGACTGTTGTGTGTCTGTTGTGAGTGTGAATGGCTCAGTATCCAGATTGGAGCAGACCTTCCAGCCACAGGGTCAGAATAAAACCCTAAAGTCCTGCTGAATCAATGGTAGTCTACCCATTGATTCTAGAAAAGTGAGATGTGGTGTAACTGGAGTTGAGGGCAGTACTGGAGGCCATGTTAAAACTTACAGTCGACATTATTACACACACACACATTATTACAGGGGCCAGGCTTGGGTCCTGTCAATAAGGCTAACTTTTGGGGCTACTCGGCGTGCAAATGTCGGATGAGTGAACAACAAACGCCAGTTTTCTATACCGCTCATTTCCACGTCAAGTTAGTGGAGTGGGCGCCCTCATTGTCATGTCAACTTAGTGCTGAGAGTCATATAGGTTGTGTGTGTGTCAGAAGAGTCACGGGGAGGGGGGCGGGGGATCAACTTGGGACTGCAGAGGTTGGCAAGGGGGAGGGAGCCGAGGGATAGATTGATCCCAGGCGGCAGGCCACACAACACAAACTGCTTCCAAATAAATTGTATTTCAGCCATCAGATGCCCAGTTTAGAAAATGAAGAAAAGAAGAAGAGGAGAAACGTGCTAAAGATAAAGGTATGCAGATTTCTGTGAGTGAAGTGAGTGACAGCAGCTATAAGCTGTTTATTAGCCTCTTGCCAATATGTTGCTATTAGCCACAGAAGATGACTGTATTTGGTCGTATTTAGTTTTGCTGAACTAGCAACTAATAGAATTGACATCATGTCATGGAAATAATTTTACCCATAGGCAACCTAGTCTGGTTTGTGTTTGCACCACAACAAGTGCAGAGTCACACAGAGGGGGGAGTAGTTTGCCCAGGCCATAAATGTAGCCAGGACTGCCTCTGCTTTTGAGTTCTCTTAGGGGAGGCTCGCTAGCCCACACTTTGAAAAACCCCTGCTCTAGACAGTTACACAATGACTCTATAGGACTGCAGTCATCTGGGGACAGGCGCAAGATATATCTGTGTGTCATCTGCATAACTATGATAGTTGACATTAGAGTTCTGCAGAATTTGACCCAAAGGAAATATATATAGGCTGAACAAAAGGAATCCAAGAACTGACCCCTGAGGAACCCCACATGTCATAGCCACTCGATCCGATAGATTACTTCCAATTACGTTGTGACTATATACTTTATTTTATTTAATCTTATTTTATTTTATTTTTTTCTATTAGTGATTAATCAATAATCAAAAGGGGGAATTGTAATAGTAAATTCAATCAACCACTAGAGATGCACAACCTCCCCCCTTCTTATCATACGATACCAGGGGCTTCATGTACAAATACTTGCGTGGATTTCCAACTGAAACTTGGCGTCCCCAAAACCCAGAAACTGTCGTAAGCAGAAAAAAAATTAGATGTATCAAAGTGTGCGTACGCATGGATTCAGTCACATTTTTTTTGTACGTCCCAATCAGTGTGGAATTGAGCCAACATGCAAACATCACCTCTAAGTGTCGCCAAAGGAACAACAGCTGTAGAAACGTGCATACGCCAGCCATGAAGTTGGCGTGGGGCACACACATTTCCATGATAATTTCTCGTTTGATACATCTGAACATGAGCGTGGAAAAGGACATACACCACATTTTTGTTCGTACACAAGTTTTGTACATGAGGCCCCAGGTTCTTTTGTCTTTGTAATGAGGTGTCTGCACATAGATGCATAGTTACATACTAACATTAGTATTATTGACTACATATGGTTTAGCTATTATCTTAAGGCCATCTGGACTTTGAGGTAATTTAGATAGAAAGGTATTTCTGGTCCAAAATGGTGTTTTTTTCCTGTGTCTGTCTCCTTTTACAAGGTTGAGATCATAGGGCCATTTGTTGGGGCATCCTGGGAGAGGAGTCTCTCTCTTTCGCTGTCCTTTTATGACACAAGAGTTATAAACATTGTTTATTTGGAATGCATGTTCTGGAAGTTCCTTCATGTTATATAAGGGCTTGCCCTGTATGGTTCGAGAGAGTCTCACCATTCAGCCGGAGGCCGATACTGAACTTATTGTAATAAACTTGTTATACAACTAAGACAGTGTCGGCAGACTTTCTCTTCAAACATCTTCGACTGCATCACCACTGAATATACGACAGTAATGTAATAGTAAATTCGATCAACCACTAGAGACAAAAGGGTGTGGAAAGACTTGCTGGAGGGGACGACTCCTGCAAAAAATTAAATAAAACATTGTTGGCCGGTAAAAGTATCTATTTCATTCTTCACCGGCAGCAGAGAATTTCCACAACATTAGCTAACAGGATGCACTCTCATCTGCTCTCCTGCGCCGTTGCTACACCTTTCCCCTGCAGGTGATGCACCACACCCCCCTCCACAGTAGGCTACAGTATGTGATCAAATAAAGGCCAAGTATCTCAAAAGCCAACAATCGTGTGTGTTATTTCACTACTGAAGAAAGTGAATGGGGTTCAGTTTTTATCTGTCACATCAAGTTTTTGCAGGCAGACATGATCTGGAACAAAGGAAGTATATACCTATGTAAATAAAACACTAAGATGGAATAGTTACAAGATTTGAAAACTACAATAACAGCATAAAACGAAATAGAACTTACAACGATATGCCCATGGTTACAGCCAGCACAAATCCTCTTAATTGTACTATGCTAGCTTTCTGTTTGCCGATATTAATAGTACTGACCTATTGGGAGCTGCACACACCTCTCACCGCACTGTCGCAATTGTGACTGCACAAACAAGTTGCAACGTAGTCCAATCAAAATAAGCTGACAAGTCCTACTACAGCTAATCAGTGGAATTTTGCTTATCTGGAGGGTAAGCTGTGGAGAAAAAAATTGATGTGCTAGAAAAAAACTGACTGCAATTTTGGAATCAGCATGCCAATTTGTTTTGTTTTTTTAAACAAGTGTGTTTATTAATTTTCAGAATAAATAATCACACTACAACAAAATATAATGCAGGTGCAAATCTAACCTATCACAATAAAGCACATCTTAGATGAGAAAACATTACAGGTGTGGATTATATTATCTGAAGTGCCTAATAATCATTTAAAGATATTAAACTGTGTGATTATGTTGAACTATTGCTTTTAAGAATGTTGTATAACAAGCAGAAAGTTTTTGCTGAAGTTGCAGTTTGTGTCTGGGTGCAAGCCTGTGCCTGAGTTCTGTGTGTGAGCATAACAGGAGACCGTACCAAGACACAGGGTGTACTGAAAGTCAGGATGTCCTGAGAAAAGAGCACACACACACACACACCCAGGCAACGGCTGCACCCAGCAGACTACCAAGTATGGAGAAGATAACAAATATGTAAAACGCCCTAGACTGTGTGATGTATGTCCGCTTGTGTGAATTAATAAAACAAGTCGGAAGCCAGAGAGCCCCAGAACTCAGCAGAGCATGCAGGTGTGCAGACCGCGGTGTCTGCATAAACAGAGAGCTGTGTTCTCCCTTGGCCAAGGCGAAATAGAATACTTGTCTTTGTTTCCTTCATTTCAAACATCTCTTTGTGTGTATTACAGGTCTGTAGTAACTCGGGGTGGTTTTGTATCACCACAACACAGGGCAGTAACGTGCTGTTTTGCAGTCCAAAACGTGAATAATCTGTCATCTTCCTTGGAGAAAAGCATTTCAAATAAAAA
The DNA here is from genome assembly GCA_004119915.2 of Collichthys lucidus. Taxonomy (NCBI): domain Eukaryota; kingdom Metazoa; phylum Chordata; class Actinopteri; family Sciaenidae; genus Collichthys; species Collichthys lucidus. Next base: position 75,111 of record CM014097.1, read on the forward strand.
ATAAAAGAGCAAAAGAAAAAACAAGCAGACATATAATAAATACATGATAATTTCAACTGTTAATGGCTTATGTACATTAACAGTTGGAATTATCTGTGCCTCCAATGCTTTCCTCCCCTCTAAGAACACCATAAAAGATCTCCACATACTGTCAAAAACCAGACATTTACCCTTTAACGTAAAGGTGAGTTTTTCCAGTGCCAGCGAGTCTGATAATCCTGCAAGCCAGACACTGACACTTGGTTTAGAAGTGGATTTCCATGATTTGGCAATAGTGTACTTGGCTTGTAGCATGCAAAAAATAATCATAGATTTATTTGCCTTGCTAAGGTCTAGGTTTGTCCGAAACATACCGAGGACACATAGTTTGGGGTCTAATATTAGTTTAATACCTCTAACCTGCAAAATCATACCCATCACCTCACTCCAAAAGGCCCTGAGACACTTATAGCATGTGTCAGAGTTATTTGGATTGAATTTATTTAACTGAGTTGGTGTTACATGAGGATGAATATATCAGCTTAAATGAATCCACTCCTCCCAGTCATTGTAATACTCATATTCCTTGAAGTACTGGTCGAGGTGGTGGAGTCGGAGCCAAATTTGACTCAAGTCTATTAATAAATCCTAAACCTAAACTAAATTATAATTCAATTGAAAGTCTTGTTCTTAGCCTAACTCACCCAACCTGGAAAACATCGCAGCCAATTATATTTGTTACAGTATATCGAGCTCCTGGTCCTTATTCTGAATTTTTATCTGAATTTGCAGAATTTGCATCAGGCTTGATCCTTAAAACAGATAAAGTAATTATTGTAGGTGATTTTAACATTCATGTGGACAACCACAATGATAGTCTTAGTACTGCGTTTATCTCTTTATTAGATTCAATCGGCTTCTGTCAGAGTGTAAACAAACCGACTCATTGTCTGAACCACACTCTTGATCTTGTTCTCTCATGTGGCATCGAAATTGATAATCTAATACTCCTCCCACAGAATACTCTTCTGTCTGACCATTTTTTAATAACTTTGAGTTCATATTACTGGACAATAAGCCTTTGTGCAGAAACTCCTACAGCAGATGTTTATCTGATAGTGCTGTAGCCAAATTTAAGGAAGTGACTCCTTGAGCATTGAATTAAATGCCATGTCTCAATGTAAGAGAGGACTTGTCTGCTTCCTTTAACCCCATCACAAATAGATCTTGTTGACAGTACTACAGGCTCATTACGGACAACTCTAGACTCTATCGCACCTCTAAAAAAGAAGACAATTAATCAAAGAAGGCTAGCACTATGGTATAGCCAGCAGACTCGTAAATTAAAACAAGAGACGCGTAAATCTGAATGCAAATGGCGTGCCACTAATCTGGAAGAATCTCGTCTAGTCTGGCAAGATAATCTCAAAACATACAGGAAGGCTCTCCGTAATGCCAGAGCAGCTTACTACTCTTCTTTAATTGAGGAGAATAAGAACAACCCCAGGTTTCTCTTTAGCACTGTAGCCAGGCTAACAGAGAATCACAGCTCTACTGAACCATCTTTTCCTTTAGGTCTAAGTAGCAATGGCTTCATGAGCTTCTTTAATGATAAAATTATAACTATTAGAGACAAAATCCATCACCTGTTGACCTCAACAGGCATTGATCGGCATTCTGATACAGCAAATTTTGAAACAGCTGTAAAACCTGATGTATTTAGACTCTTTTTCTCCCATCGACCTTCATCAAATAACTTTAATCATTTCTGCAGCTAAGCCGTCAACCTGTCTCTTAGACCCCATCCCAACCAGGCTGCTCAAGGATGTTTTACCTCTAGTTAGTCATTCTTTATTGGATATGATTAATCTGTCTTTATTATCAGGATATGTACCACAGTCCTGTAAGGTAGCTGTAATTAAACCTCTTCTTAAAAAGCCCACTCTAGACCCAGAGGTCTTAGCCAACTACAGACCGATATCAAACCTTCCCTTTCTGTCTAAGATACTTGAGAAAGCTGTAGCCAATCAGCTGTGTGACTTTCTCCATAACAATAGTCTATTTGAGGATTTTCAGTCAGGATTTAGAGTGCATCATAGCACAGAGACCGCATTAGTCAAAGTTGCAACAAACAAATGACCTCCTAATCGCATCAGACAAAGGACTCATCTCTTTACTTGTCTTGTTAGATCTTAGTGCTGCATTTGACACCATTGACCATGAAATTCTTTTACAGAGACTGGAACATCAAATTGGCATCAAAGGAACCGCCCTAAGCTGGTTTAAGTCTTATTTCTTAGATCAGTGGTTCCCAAACTGGGGGGCGCGCCCCCTAGGGGGGGCGCGGAGGTATTGCAGGGGGGGCGCGGCAAGGCTACGGCTAAATGAATGACTAGTTAGTTACAATGCTAGCATAACAGCATGGACAAGTTTGTGACAGCGCTCCCAGCTAAACGCAAACCAGATTATGAATCTTCACCAAATGTAGCAACTTCAAAAGCAAAGACAAGAAAATATGACGAGGCATATCTCGCACTCGGCTTCACCAGCACAACAGTGGGTAAGGAGGAAAGACCACAGTGTGTTGTGTGTCTAAAAATACTAGCTCGCGACAGTCTGAAGCCGAACAAATTAAAACGCCACTTGGAGACAACACATCCCGAGCACAAAGACAAGCCGGTGGAGTTCTTCAGAAAAAAACTCACACACTGTCGTGCACAGCAGAGTCGCTTTACTAAAGCAGCATCCCTGCCTGCAAATGCTCAGCTCGCCTCCTACAAAGTTGCCTACAGAGTTGCTCAGTGTAAAAAGCCACACACTATAGCCGAGGAATTAATACTTCCCTCTGCGATCGACATGGTCTCAACTATGATCGACGTAGCCACTGCCAGCAAGCTAAAGGCCATTCCTCTCTCAAACAATACTATCTCAAGGCGTATTTATGATATGTCAAAGGACATAGAAGAGCAGCTAAATGACAAGATACGGGACCGACGCTTTGCTCTGCAGATGGATGAGGCGACTGATAGTAATAAAGACTGCTTATTGATAACATACGTCAGATTCATTGATGCCGATGATTTGAGGGAGGATTTGCTTTTCTGCAAACAAGTGACGAGCAGAGCCACTGCAGACGAACTGTTTAAAATAATTGACACCTACTTGAGAGAGGCCGATCTGAAATGGGAGGACTGTGTGGGGATCTGCACAGACGGGGCTCAGGCCATGGCTGGGAGAAGAGGGGGGCTGCAAGCGCTCATCAAGCGCGTCTCCCCTAACGTGCAGTGGACACACTGTATGATACACCGAGAGGCGCTGGCGTCTAAACAGCTGAGTCCCGACCTGCACAATGTCATGACGGACGTCATCACTACAGTGAACTACATTAAAACACGACCTGTCAAAGCACGTATTTTCTCTGCACTGTGTGAGGAAATGGGCTCCGACCACACAGCTGTTCTGTTTCACAGCGAGTCCCGATGGCTGTCACGTGGGAAGGTTTTATCCAGGGTCTTTGAACTGCGGGATGAGATCCGCATCTTTTTGGAGGAGGAGAAAAATGAACTTGCCCACACGTTTAACAACAACAAGTTCCTCATGAAACTTGCGTACCTCAGTGACATGTTTCAAAAACTCAATGAGCTAAATCTGCAGATGCAGGGCAGCGACACACACCTTCCACATCTGGCAGATAAAATCACATCATTCACAAGAAAGCTTGAGATGTGGGTGCAGCGAGTTACAGAGGGAAATATAGACTCGTTTGAGAACCTGAAGTCATTCATTGAGGTCAACAAGCTGCAGAACACAGTGATCCCATGCATGAAAGCTCACATCTCTGCCCTGCAAAAGCATTTCCAGAGGTACTTCCCAGTGCAGGATCCTACACAATATGACTGGATCCGAGACCCCTTTAGTGCAACACCACCTGCCGAATTCAGCACTACAGAGAATGAACAGTTCATTGATGTCACCTCTGATTCAATAATGAGGCTGGAGTTTAAGTCTAAGACACTAGCTGCATTTTGGATTGGAGTGGAGAAAGATTTCCCACTGCTAGGCAAAAGAGCTCTGGCCACAGTCCTTCCATTTGCCACGTCTTACCTATGTGAGATAGGTTTTTCTGCTGTGGCCTCCATCAAGACTAAATACAGATCAAAGCTGGACATTGAAAATGAACTAAGAGTAGCAGTCTCACAGCTGCAGCCCCGATTTGAGAAGATCTGCAGCATGAAGCAAGCCCACACCAGTCACTGAAAAGATGTGGACATAAAAGGTGCAGTTTTTGCAGAGTTAAATGTTCAGGATTTTGTTATTTTCCTCAGAGAGCTGGTAAAGTGTAAAAGGCCACTTTCATGCAGGTATGGAGTTTATAAGAAGATGTGTTGAAAGCCATGAACACCATTACATGGTAAAATTTTATGATACATGATGCAGTGTCACTTTTAATAATTGTAAAGGTGATTTGTCATTTTTTTTTTAGTTTTGTTCAGGAAGAAGTTGCCATTTTGTATGACTTACAATGTTAAGTAAAGTCCAGTGGAGTTTAGAAACAAAGGATTTGTATGTTTGTGTCAGTGTGGGGGGGCTCGAAAATATTCTAATCTTCAGAAAGGGGGGCCCTGCAGAAAAAGTTTGGGAACCACTGTCTTAGATCGATCTCAGTTTGTTCACGTCAATGATGAATCCTCCATGCATACCAAGTAATGCTGACGACACCCAATTATATTTATCGATTAAGCCTGATGAAACCTATCAATTAATTTAACTCCAAACATGCCTTAAGGATATAAAAAGTTGGATGACCTTGTGACAAGCTCACTGCCACGGTGGGTTCTAGCACAGACCAGTCGTAGACCAAAGCTGATTTATAATAGCTTCTTTTATTCAAAACGCACAGTGTCACGCTGCAGCCGTTCGCAGGCGTCCTCGCTCCGTCTGCCGCGTGCTTGTCTTTTGTCCTCTCCCTCCTCTGGTCCAGCACGCTACTGTGTTGGCAAAAGAGGGCGAGAGTGATTAGCCAGTTGGGCACCGGTGTGCCAATCACTCTCACCTGGCGCTGCTCTCCTGAGCCCTCCCCACACCTCTCTCCTGCAGCTGATGCACCACGCCCCCGTCCACATGCCTCCACCGCCCGACTTAGGCCGGGGAGCCGTCCGGCCTAACCCACTCCCCCCCCCGCCTCCCCAAGGGAGCGGGAAAGGAAGTCGGCCACAGCCATCTGTGCCCCCGGCCTATGGACCACAGTGAACTTAAATGGCTGCAACGCCAGATACCACCGTGTGATCCGGGCGTTGGCATCCTTCATGCGGTGGAGCCACTGGAGGGGAGCGTGGTCCGAGCAGAGAGTGAATGGGCGCCCCAGCAGGTAGTACCGCAGAGCACCGACCGCCCACCGGATGGCCAGGCACTCCCTCTCTACCGTGCTGTACCTGGCCTCCCTCTCGGACAGCTTGCGGCTGATGTACAGCACTGGGCGGTCGACGCCCCGCACCTGCTGGGACAGAACGGCCCCCAGCCCTCTGCCCGACGCATCAGTCTGCAGGACAAAAGGGAGAGAGAAGTTAGGTGTGTGGAGAAGGGGCTCCCCACAGAGGGCCTGCTTAACCCTCTCAAGCGACACCTGGCACTGCTCCGTCCACTGGACCGGATCTGAGGCACCCTTTCGGGTGAGGTCGGTTAAGGGGCTGGTCAGCTCTGCAAAGTTGGGGATAAATCGCCGGTAATAGCCGGCCAGCCCCAAAAACCGCCGCACCTCTTTTTTCGTCTTGGGCCTTGGGCAGGCTGCAATCGCTGCTGTCTTATCTACCTGTGGACGCACCTGCCCGCCGCCCAAGTGGTACCCCAGATACCGTACCTCCCTCCGTCCAACTGCACACTTCTTCGGGTTGGCCGTGAGCCCCGCCTGCCTCAGTGACTCGAGCACCGCGGCCACCTGCTGCACATGCTCCGCCCAGGTGTTGCTGTGGATGATGACGTCATCCAGGTAGGCGGCAGCATATGCAGAATGCGGCCGCAGCACCCGGTCCATGAGGCGCTGAAATGTGGCTGGGGCCCCGAACAACCCGAATGGAAGTGTAACAAATTGGTACAAACCGTACGGAGTGGAGAAGGCCGTTTTCTCCTTGGACTCTGAAGACAGGGGAATCTGCCAGTAGCCCTTGGTCAGATCCAGCGTCGTGAAAAAGCGAGCCGTGCCCAAGCGATCCAGGAGTTCGTCGACCCGGGGCATCGGATAGGCATCAAACTGTGAAACATCGTTCACCTTGCGATAGTCCACACAGAACCGGATAGACCCATTTTTCTTGACTACAAGAACGATGGGGCTACACCAGGCACTGTGGGACTCTTCTATTACACCCATCTTCAACATGGCTTCCAATTCAGCCTGAATCACTTTTCTCTTGTGTTCAGGTAGCCGATAGGGCCGTGAACGCACTGTCACGCCCGGGTGAGTCTCAACATGGTGTTGAATAAGGCTTGTGCGCCCTGGTAGGGGGGAGAACACATCCGCGAAACGCTGCTGCAACCTGGCAATGTCTGCTCTCTGGGACGGTGAGAGATGGTTTTCACAAACGAGCGAGGCAGGATCAGCCGATTTTGGTACCTCTGGCCCCAACTCATCTCTCTCTGCAATTGCCGTCACCAGGGAGACAGACTCAGCCTCTCTCCAAGCTTTAAGGAGGTTGAGGTGATAAATCTGTGTCGCCCCTCCCCTGTCAGGCCGCACAAGCTCATAGTCAACGTCACCCACTCGTCGTGTGACCACAAAGGGACCTTGCCACTTGGCGAGTAATTTAGAGTTAGAAGATGGGAGCAATACAAGCACTTTATCTCCCGGTGAAAATTGTCTTAACTTGGATCCTCTGTTGTACAGCCGCTGCTGACGTTCCTGGGCCCGGAGCAAATTCTCGCGTGATAACCGACCCAGTGTGTGGAGTTTTGCTCTCAGGTCCAGGACGTACTGAACTTCATTCTTACTTGGGCTCGGACCCTCCTCCCAGCTTTCCTTAACCAGGTCCAAAACCCCGCGTGGTTTCCTGCCAAACAGCAGCTCAAAGGGAGAAAATCCCGTGGAGGCCTGGGGTACCTCGCGTACTGCAAACAACAGAGGATGAAGCCATTTATCCCAATTACGACTATCATCGTGCACAAACTTACGGATCATGGACTTCAAAGTCTTATTCAGGCGCTCAACGAGGCCGTCAGTTTGAGGATGGTAAATACTTGTTCGAATAGACTTGATGCCCAATAATCCGTACAGCTCTCTCAGTGTTCGTGACATAAATTGGGTGCCTTGATCGGTCAGGATCTCTTTCGGGATCCCAACCCGGGAGATGACTTGAAACAGTGCCTGCGCCACACTCTTTGCAGAGATGGTGCGCAGCGGCACTGCCTCTGGATATCGCGTTGCATAATCCACAAGGACTAACACAAAGCGATATCCACGTGCGCTCCGGTGAAATGGCCCGATGAGGTCCATCCCAATGCGTTCGAATGGGACCTCGATCAGCGGTAATGGGCGCAACGGCGCTCTCGGGATGGCCGGTTGGTTAACTAACTGGCATTCGGGACAAGACGCACACCAGCGGCGCACGTCTGCCCGAATGCCTGGCCAATAGAATCGAGCCATTATCCGGTTTAGTGTTTTATCATATCCCATGTGACCAGCCATAGGGTTATAATGAGCCGCCTGGAAAATCATTTCCCGACGGCTTTTCGGGACCAACAATTGGGTTACCACGTCATCTGCTCGAGTGTCACGACTCACTCTATATAACCTGTCCCTGCGCAATGAAAAATGTGGATACGTTAGCGCTGCGTCAGGGCGCACCATGTGACCATCAATTTGTATCACTTGGTCAAAGGCAAAGCGTAGAGTATCGTCACGAGACTGCTCGAGTGGAAAATCTTCCATGGAGTCGAACACAGGAACCTGCGGCGCCTCCTGAGAAGGCACCACTGGCTCCCCCTCCCCGTCTGCAGTGTCGGACAACCTCGCGTCACCGCTGAGCACAGCGCACATATCCCATGTCCCCGTCGGTCGCGAGCGCACCCCCACACACTGCCCCACTAACCTATCAAACCCAGGCCAATCTGTGCCCAAGATCAGAGGATGCGCCAGGCGGGAACTAACCGCAGCCTTTACACTATGCTTTTTGCCCTTGTAACGAATTTCCACTGGCACCACAGGATATCTGTGAATATCCCCATGCACACACCTGATATCCACCCATCCTGCCTCTAACAATGCCCCGGGTCGAATCAGGTTCTGGTGAACTATAGACTGCATGCAGCCCGAGTCCACCATTGCCTGATGTGTACCCCCCTGAATCCTTACCGGAACGCTGTACGTCTCTCCTGGACCGGGGGAGGGCGCCGGAGGACCGACAACCCGGATCACCTGCCCGACCTCCATCAGCGGACACTCGCGGCGGAAGTGTCCGGGCTGCCCGCACCTCCAACACTCCTGCCCTGCCGCCTGAGGGACCCTCTGTGGGCTAAGAGCAGCGCCCGTAGCGGCTGGACCCTGTGGCGGAAGAGAGAGAGAGGGGATGTTATTACGGGGAGCAGGGAAGGGGCGGGTGTGTGGTGTGGGGGAGCCGGGTGCTGGCGCCGGTCTCCTACGAGGTGCCGGGCTGGGACGGTCGGAGGGCGCTGGCCGCGCCTCTGATGCCCGGCCCCGGGGGTGGACGGCCAGATGGTCCTCCGCGAGGGTGACGGCGGCCGCCAGGTCGTCGGGGCGGTGACAGCGTACCCACTCGAGGGTGCCAGTCGGCAGCCCCTCCACGAACTGTTCCAGCACCACTTTCTCCATCAGCTGTCCCTCGCCCATGGTCTCCCCCGGTTGCAGCCATCTGTACGCCGCGTCCCTCAGCTGCTGGGCATAGGTGAACGGGCGGTCGGCGGGCCCCAGCTTGGTCCCCCGAAACCTCCGGCGGTGGTCCTCGGCCGAGTGTCCCAGTCGGTCCAGGACAGCCCTCCTCACGGACTGGTACTGCCCCCGCTGTCTGCGCGTCTCCGGATAGCAGTGGAAGCAGCCGCACGGCCCACTCTGCCTCCGGCCAGCCGCACGCCGACGCTGTGGCCTCGAACATGTCGAGGTATGACTGGGCATCATCGTTCCCGGTCATCCTATGCAAGATCATGCCGGAGAGCGCGGGACCCGGTGACGCTGCCCCCGCCCGGGCCAACATCGCCTCCAGCAGCTGCGTCTGCCTCTCAGCCTGCTGCTGCAGCGCCGCGAGCTGTTGTCTGCTGGCCACAGCCTGGTCCCGGCTCATCGCGGCGACCTCTGCCACCATCTGGGCCAGCGCCGTTACTGGCTGCACCTGCTGTGGCTCTGACATGGTCTCTGTGCTGTGTCCGTTGGGTGCCAAAATGTGACAAGCTCACTGCCACGGTGGGTTCTAGCACAGACCAGTCGTAGACCAAAGCTGATTTATAATAGCTTCTTTTATTCAAAACGCACAGTGTCACGCTGCAGCCGTTCGCAGGCGTCCTCGCTCCGTCTGCCGCGTGCTTGTCTTTTGTCCTCTCCCTCCTCTGGTCCAGCACGCTACTGTGTTGGCAAAAGAGGGCGAGAGTGATTAGCCAGTTGGGCACCGGTGTGCCAATCACTCTCACCTGGCGCTGCTCTCCTGAGCCCTCCCCACACCTCTCTCCTGCAGCTGATGCACCACGCCCCCGTCCACAGACCTACAATTTTCTGATGTTAAATTCAGACAAAACTGAAGTTCTTGTAATTGGAGCCAAACACCTCAGAAACTCTCTTTCTAGAGACTTAGTTTCTTTAGATGGGATCACCCTGGCCTCCAGCTCCACTGTAAAGAATCTTGGAGTTGTTTTTGATCAGGATTTGTCCTTTATGTCTACATAAAACAAATTTCAAGGACTGCATTCTTCCACTTACGTAACATCGCTAAAATCAGATGCATTGTCTCTTAAGCGGATGCAGAAAAACTAGTCCACGCATTTGTTACTTCTAGACTGGACTATTGTAACTCTTTGTTATCAGGCTGCTCTATTAAGTCTCTTAATAATACCTTACTATCCCTCTAGAACACTGCGCTCTAAGAATGCTGGGTTCCTTGTTGTTCCTATAGTTTCTAAAAGTAGATTAGGAGCCAGAGCTTTCAGCTATCAGGCTCCTCTTCTGTGGAACAAACTACTATTCTGGGTTCGACAGGCAGACACAGTCAACACATCATCCCTTAGTTATGCTGCAATAGGATTAGACTGCCGGGGGACTCTCCGTCCCCTCTCTCTCTCTCCCTCTCACCATCTGTGGACATGTCTCATTAATGCATGTTACTAACCAAACTTCCCCGGACTTTCTGTGATCTGTCATCCAGCAGGTTTTCGTGGATCGTGGCTGCTGCAGTTGTGGTCCTGCACGATGTCCACTACACATATTATTACTGTCATTATTGATACCATATCTGCTACTGTGGTCATTTTATCATTCATTGTCATTTTGTTAGTCATTGTAATTGTACAATATGTTTGTGTTGATTTGTTCTGTACACGTGTACAGGGATCCCTCCTCTGTGGCTCTTCCTGAGGTTTCTTCCACATTTTTCCCTGTTAAAAGGGTTTTTTGTGGGCAAGTTTTTCCTCACTCGAAGCGAGGGTCTAAGGACAGAGGGTAAAGTGAGGTCACTCTAAACTCTTCTCTGTGGTTGTCCCCAAATGGTGGACTGATCATTGGCTACAAAAACAGCAACATCCCTTTCAACCTTTTAAAAACTTGTAAAAACCTTTCTCTTTCAAGAATGCTTACCTGCCTAACAAAACTAACAACTACTCTGTGCTCCTTTACACCTTTTCAGCTTATGTCCTCCTCTGTAAGTCGCTTTGGATAAAAGCGTCTGCTAAATGCAATGTAATGTAATGCAATTTCTTAGATCGATCTCAGTTTGTTCATGTCAATGATGAATCATCCATGCACACCAAGTTTGTCATGGAGTCCCACAAGTGCTGTACTAGCGTAACCCTTGTGAGATGTCTTCTTCTAAAATTAAACCTTAAGGAGCTGGCCTGGCTTGTGGTATCAGCAGGTTTATTTACATCTGCATCTGCAAGGAGTTAGATCTCATCTTGTGGGCAACAGCGCCTCTGTCTTCTCATAAATCCTCTGTCGGTTTTTGTACCCATTAATACATATCATACACTCAGTAAAATACAATAAAGAAACAGTGATCGTTAGTGGATCACACTCTGGCAAATCAACATTACGATAATGCATGCAAATATACTCTGGATAATTACCTATTTTACTTATTTAGAAATAACAAATACAGTACAAAACACTTTGGCAAATCAAATCAATTTTATTTGTATAGCCCAAAGTCACAAAGTACATTTGCCTCGGAGGGCTGTACAATCTGTACAGGGAGTGACACCCTCTGTCCTTAGACCCTCGGTTTGAGTGAGGAAAAACTTTTTACAGGGAAAAAATGTGGAAGAAACCTCAGGAAGAGCCACAGAGGAGGGATCCCTCTCCCAGGACGGACAGACGTGCAATGAATGTCACGTGTACAGAACAAATCAACACAAACATATTGTACAATTACAATGACTGACAAAATGACAATGAATCACAATGAATGATAAAGTGACCACAGTAACAGATATGGTAGTAATAATGACAGTAATAATATATGTAGTGGATGCCGTGCAGGATCACAGCAGCAGCCACGATCCACGAGAACCTGCTGGACGACAGAGCACAGAAACTCTAGGGAAGTTTGGTTAGTAACATGCATTAATGAGACATGTCCACAGATGGATAGATGGATAGATAGATAGATAGATAGATAGATAGATAGATAGATAGATAGATAGATAGATAGATAGATAGATAGATAGATAGATAGATAGATAGATAGATAGATAGATAGATAGATAGATAGATAGATAGATAGATAGATAGATAGCCAATGCAAGGAAGCCAAAATGGGAGAGATGTGATCTCTGATCTTGGTTCCTGTCAGGACGCGTGCAGCAGCAGCATTCTGAATTAACTGCAAAGTCCTAAGAGACTTAATAGAGCAGCCTGATGAAGAGTTACAATAGTCCAGCCTTGAAGTAACAAATGCGTGGACTAGTTGTTCTGCATCCGCTTGAGAGACAATGCGTCTGATTTTGGCGATGTTACGTAAGTGGAAGAATGCAGTCCTCGAAATTTGTTTTATATGGACATTAAAGGACAAATCCTGATCAAAAACAACTCCAAGATTCTTTACAGTGGAGCTGGAGGCCAGAGTGATCCCATCTAAAGTAACTAAGTCTCTAGAAAGAGATTTCTGAGTTTCTGAGGTGCTTGGATCCAAGATTACAAGAACTTCAGTTTTGTCTGAATTTAACATCAGATCATTATAGGTCATCCAATTTTTTATATCCTTAAGGCATGCTTCAAGTTTAGTTAACTGATTGGTTGCATCAGGCTTGATCGATAAATATAGTTGGGTGTCATCAGCATGACAATGAAAATTGATCGAGTGATTCCTAATAATGTTCCCTAAGGGAAGCATATATAAACTAAATAGAAGTGATCCTAGTACAGAACCTTGTGGGACTCCATGAGAAACTTTGGTATGCATGGAGGATTCATCATTGACGTGAACAAACTAAGATCGATCTAAAAAAATACGATTTAAACCAGCTTAGGGCGGTTCCTTTGATGCCAATTTGATCTTCCAGTCTCTGTAAAAGAATTTGATGGTCAAGGGTGTCAAATGCAGCACTAAGATCTAACAGGACAAGTACAGAGATGAGTCCTTTGTCTGATGCCATTAGGAGGTCATTTGTAACTTTGACTAATGCGGTCTCTGTGCTATGATGCACTCTAAATCCTGACTGAAAATCCTCAAATAGACTATTGTTATGGAGAAAGTCACACAGTTGAGTAGCTACATGATAACATGCTAATGCTAACATGCTAATTCTAACATGCTAATGTTAACTGCTAGTGCATCAGCTTTAACATGCAAATGTTAACATGCTAATGTTAACAAGCCAATGCTAACTGCTAGCGCATGAGCGTTAACATGCTAATGCTAACATGTTAATGCTGACATGCTCATGCTAACATGCTAATGTTAATTGCTAGTGCATCAGCGTTAACATGGTAATGCTAACATGCTAATGTTAACATGTTAATACTAACATGCTATTTCTAACATGTTAATGTTAACTGCTAGCGCATCAACGTTATCATGCTAATGTTGACATGCTAATGTTAACATGGTAATGCTAACATGTTAGCGCATCAGCATTAACATGCTAATGTTAACATGGTAATGCTAACTGCTAACGCATCAGCGTTAACGTGCTAATGTTAACATGGTAATGCTAACATGCTAATGTTAACATGGTAATGCTAACATGCTAATGTTAAATGCTAGCGCATCTGTGTTAAAATGCTAATGTTAACATGTTAATGCTAACATGCTAATGTTAACATGCTAATGTTAACATGCCAATGCTAACATGCTAATGTTAACTGCTAGCGCATCAGCGTTAACATGCTAATGTTAACATGCTAATGGTAACATGCTAATGCTAACATGTTAATGTTAACTGCTAGCGCATCAGCGTTAACATTGTAATGCTAACATGGTAATGTTAATTGCTAGCACGTAAGCGCTAGCTGCACCTGTGTCTAAATAAACATGTTAAAAATTACTATTTGAAATGTGCTTTTTGGATACAGACCCTCAGCAACAGCCCACTCGTCACTCTCAAAATTTCTTTCTTAGTACTGAATTTTCTGAGCAGTGTCAGTAATAATGCATGGGGACGACGGGGCCAGAGTCACGCACACTCAATTTTTTTTTTGAAATTTTTTAGTGTTATATGCTGCTGTGCTTGCCTGTTTTTATTGGCTACTGTATAGTATACAGTACTCAAAACAACTGCATTTTCCGCTCTGTGATTTGTGACACTGGGAGACCAAAAAGCCCATCAAGTGCAAACAATGAGAATGCTAATGAGGGGTTTGTATTGTTTATCTGGCCTAAAGCATGCACTACAGTAAATACCTGCATAACAAAGGGCTTCCAAAACGCTCGTCTCTGCAGCTCTATGTCGCGCACAACAACAAGCCCTCCCCTCCAAATAAACTGTTAATTAAAAAAAATAAACCGGCTGGCATAAGTGAGAGTTTATTCAGGAAATCAGCTGTTTCCCGAGTAAACAAAGGCAGCTGTCCAGGTGGAAGCGGCATTTAAAAAACACCACCAAGAAAAACCATGAGAAAAACACGACAAAAGCACAAATCTCTCTAAATGGCTAGAGAGATCAGGACTCCACAGAGTTATAGTGAAGAAAACAAAAACGAACAAAAGAGAAAAAAGTAAAAAAGCGGACTTCCGGTGATGCAAGCAGGTGGGTAGCCACGTTTTGTTGGAGCTCCGACGCACCCGTTTTTTTTCCGATATTAGCCATTTACTTTTAACAACCTAACGAAGTCTATACGGAGTATCGACTCCGTGTAATGTCTCTGGAGCACTTTTGGGGAAATTCGACCGTCAAAATGCCTCCGAAACAGGCTAAGAAGGCCACCGCTGAGAAGCCACTGCCCTGCCAAGATGGCGACGACATAGGCGGCACACCTGAACTAGACCCAGCGATTGTAAAAGTCATGGAGGCAATGACGGCCAACATCACCAAGCTGATTCTGTCTGATTCTGATTGATAACAAACTGGACCGTATGCTGCACAGTATCAACGACAACATATCGCAGCATCTTAACGAGATCGGTGTTCGGTTTGACGAAGCCGAGAGGAGGATATCAGCGGTGGAAGATACTGCGGCCGAAACGGCTAAGCAGGTTGCTAGCTTAACGAAGGAGCTAACAGAGCGCCTCCAGGACCAGGAAAACCGGGGCCGCCGAAAGAATCTGAGGATCCTGGGATTATGTGGGATTCACCATCCAGTTAAAAGGAAGAAAATTCTAACATCCCTTAAAAGGGAAGGGGTTAAAATAGCTTTTCTACAGGAAACCCACCTTAAAGATGCGGAACATGTCAAACTAAAGCGTGAATGGGTAGGTCAGGTCTTCTTTTCGTCCTTTGCCTCCAATAGTCGAGGGGTATGCATTTTAATTCATAAATCACTACCATTTAAGGCCGAAAAGTGTATCCAAGACGCTGGAGGGTGTTACATTATTGTTAAAGGTATATTATTTGGTGAGAGCATCACTCTAATGAATATGTACTATCCCCCAAACCACCCGACAGAGCTAATAACAAAGGCTGTTACAGAGTTTGCTGAGGTAGAATGTGAACGGGCAATATTAGGGGGAGACTTTAACTGCCTCTTGGACCCTGTAGTGGGAAAATTCTTTTAACCTCTGTTTTATTGTTTTATGCTTACTTCACTTGACAATTATATTTCATGTTTAACTTTGTATGAACTTTGTCCTATTTAGGAGACTGCCTCCTGATGGTTTGATATATATTTGTGTCCTGGCATTTCTCTCTGTCCCTGAGATGTTGGTACCAGCCACGGTGTAGAAGGGGAGTAAAGCAGATATTTACGAGGGTAACCCCTGATGCACTTAGGGTCTCTCCTTTGATGACCTCAGAGGAGAGGGAGGGGGAGAAATGTCTACAAAAGGAGCAGTTAAATTCAATTTTCAAATTAATTCAATTTTATTTGTATAGCCCAAAGTCACAAAGTACATTTGCCTCGGAGGGCTTTACTTTACAATCTATACAGAGAATGACACCCTCTGTCCTTAGACCCTCGGTTCGAGTGAGGAAAAACTTGCCCACAAAAAACCTTTTAACAGGGAAAAAATGTGGAAGAAACCTTAGGAAGAGCCACAGAGGAGGGATCCCTCTCCCAGGACGGACAGACGTGCAATGGATGTCACGAGTACAGGACAATCAACATAAACATTTTGTACAGTTACAATGACTTACAGAATGACAATGAATGATAAAGTGACCACAGTAGTAGATATAGTAGTATTGATGACAGTAGTAATATGTGTAGTGGGCGTCGTCCAGGATCACAGCAGCAGCCACGATCCACGAAAAACCTGCTGGACGACAGAGCACAGAAACTCCGGGGAAGTTTGGTCAGCAGCATGCATTAATGAGACATGTCCAGAGACAGACAGACAGACAGACAGACAGAGAAAGAGAGACAGACAGACAGACAGACAGACAGACAGACAGACAGACAGACAGACAGACAGACAGACAGACAGACAGAGAAAGACAGAGAGAGAGAGGCAGAGTAGGAGGGAGGGTTTTCGGTAAGGGAGATGTGACTACATCTTTAACCAATACCGTGCCTGGCTAGGCATAACCCTGGGGAGTCCCCCGGCAGTCTAATCCTATAGCAGCATAACTAAGGGATGGCCTGAGCCAGCCCTAACTATACGCTTTATCAAAAAGGAAAGTTTTAAGTCTACTCTTAAAAGTGTTGACCGTGTCTGCCTCCCGAACCCAGATTGGTAGTTTGTTCCACAGAAGAGGAGCCTGATAGCTGAAAGCTCTGGCTCCCAATCTACTTTTGGAGACTATAGGAACCACAAGGAACCCAGCGTCCTGAGAGCGCAGTGTTCTAGAGGGATAGTAAGGTACTATGAGCTCTTTTAGATATGATGGTGCCTGACCATGAAGAGTTTTGTAAGTAAGGAGGATAATTTTAAATTCTATTCTAGATTTAACAGGGAGCCAATGCAAGGAAGCCAAAATGGGAGAGATGTGATCTCTGATCTTGGTTCCTGTCAGAACACGTGCAGCAGCATTCTGAATTAACTGTAAAGTCCTAAGAGATTTATTAGAGCAGCCTGATAACAAAGAGTTACAATAGTCCAGCCTAGAAGTAACAAATGCGTGGACTAGTTTTTCTGCATCTGCTTGAGAAACAGTGGGTCTGATTTTAGCGATGTTACGTAAGTGGAAGAATGCAGTCCTCGAAATTTGTTTTATGTGGACATTAAAGGACAAATCCTGATCAAAAACAACTCCAAGATTCTTTACAGTGGAGCTGGAGGCCAGGGTGATACCGTCTAAGGTAACTAAGTCTCTAGAAAGAGAGTTTCTGAGGTGCTTGGGTCCAATTACAAGAACTTCAGTTTTGTCTGAATTTAACATCAGAAAATTGTCGGTCATCCAATTTTTTATATCCTTAAGGCATGCTTGGAGTTTAGTTAACTGATTGGTTGCATCAGGCTTGATCGATAAATATAATTGGGTGTCGTCAGCATAACAATGAAAATTGATAGAGTGATTCCTAATAATGTTCCCTAAAGGAAGCATATATAAACTAAATAAAACTGGTCCTAGTACAGAACCTTGTGGGACTCCATGACAAACTTTGGTATGCATGGAGGATTCATCATTGACGTGAACAAACTGAGATCGATCTAAGAAATACGATTTAAACCAGCTTAGGGCGGTTCCTTTGATGCCAATTTGATGTTCCATTCTCTGTAAAAGAATTTGATGGTCAATGGTGTCAAATACTAAGACCTAACAGGACAAGTACCGAGATTAGTCCTTTGTCTGATGCCATTAGGAGGTCATTTGTAACCTTGACTAATGCGGTCTCTGTGCTATGATGCACTCTAAATCCTGACTGAAAATCCTCAAATAGACTATTGTTATAGAGAAAGTCACACAGTTGATTAGCTACAGCTTTCTCAAGTATCTTAGACACAAAGGGAAGGTTTGATATCGGTCTATAGTTGGCTAAAACCTCTGGGTCTAGAGTGGGCTTTTTAAGAAGAGGTTTAATTACAGCTACCTTAAAGGACTTAGGTACTGTACATGTCCTGATAATAAAGACAGATTAATTGTATCCAATAACGAATGACTAACTAGAGGTAAAACATCCTTGAGCAGCCTGGTTGGGATGGGGTCTAAGAGGCAGGTTGAAGGCTTAGCTGCAGAAATGATTAAAGTTATTTGATGGAGGTCGATGGGAGAAAAACTGTCTAAATACATATCAGGTTTTACAGCTGTTTCCAAACTTGCTGTATCAGAATGCAGATCAATGCCTGTTGAAGACAGAAGGTGATGGATTTTGTCTCTAATAGTTATAATCTTATCATTAAAGAAGCTCATGAAATCATTGCTACTTAGACCTAAAGGAATGGATGGTTCAGTAGAGCTGTGATTCTCTGTTAGCCTGGCTACAGTGCTGAAGAGAAACCTGGGGTTGTTCTTATTCTCCTCAATTAGAGAAGAGTAGTAGGCTGCTCTGGCATTACGGAGAGCCTTCCTGTATGTTCTGAGATTATCTTGCCAGACTAGATGAGATTCTTCCAGTTTAGTGGCACGCCATTTGCGTTCAGATTTACGTGCCTCTTGTTTTAATTTGCGAGTCTGCTGGCTATACCATGGTGCTAGCCTTCTTTGTTTAATTATCTTCTTTTTCAGAGGTGCAATAGAGTCTAGAGTTGTCCGTAATGAACCTGTAATACTATCAACAAGATGATCTATTTGTGAGGGGCTAAAGGAAGCAGACAAGTCCTCTGTTACAGTTAGACATGGCATTGAATTCAATACTGAAGGAATCGTTTCCTTAAATTTGGCTACAGCACTATCAGATAAACATCTGCTGTAGAAGTTTCTACACAAAGGCTTATAGTCCAATAGTATGAACTCAAAGGTTATTAAAAAATGGTCAGATAGAAGAGGATTCTGTGGAAAGACTATTAGATTATCAATTTCAACGCCATATGAAAGAACAAGATCAAGAGTGTGGTTCAGACAATGAGTCGGTTTATTTACACTCTGACAGAAGCCGATTGAGTCTAATAGAGAGATAAACGCAGTACTAAGACTATCATTGTGGTTGTCCACATGAATGTTAAAATCACCTACAATAATTACTTTATCTGTTTTAAGGATCAAGCCTGATGCAAATTCTGCAAATTCAGATAAAAATTCAGAATAAGGACCTGGAGCTCGATATACTGTAACAAATAGAATTGGCTGCAAAGTTTTCCAGGTTGGGTGAGTGAGGCTAAGAACAAGACTTTCAAATGAATTATAATTTAGTTTAGGTTTAGGATTTATTAATAGACTTGAGTCAAATATGGCTCCAACTCCACCACCTCGACCAGTACTTCGAGGAATATGAGTATTATAATGACTAAATAACTAGATAAATGTATTATCAGCAGAGAGAACTTTGCGACTCTTGTACTCACACTGTTGTGTCTCCTTGGCCAAGAATAAAGTTCTCATTTAATACTGATTGTGTTCTCAGTCTTTATCGAATTTCCAAGACAAACTTGGCGTCACGAACAGGATCCCCCGACCGGTTGTCCGGACAGTGATCAGTGGAGTGGCTTCCCCGGATTAGAAAAGAAATCCGGCCTCCAACCTCGATCAACAATTAAGAGACGGGAGGACTGATTATTTTGTCCGTGATCGCCGGCGTTGGGATTCAACGAACACAAAGGAAAAAGAAATTTGGTGAGACACTTTCAGTTTTTTTTTGAGAACAAAAAAAAAAAAAAAAAGAGAAAAGAGGCATAGTGTGGTGAGGGGGTAAGACCTGGCGAGTGGTGACCAGACGGACCGGGTTGGTTGGAGTCCAACCTTAGATCAAGATTGGTTTGGGACCAATCTTAGATCAAAATTGATCTGGGATCAATTTGGGATTGGCAAGAGTCCGATCTCTGTACTTAGGGTACAAGTCTTTCTGGAGTGATTGAGGCTTAAAATCGAATCACCCTTCTCTGGGCACGCCTGTGAGAATAAGTGAGGGCCCTCACCCATTTTTGGAAAATGGGAATAGGAAAGTGTAAGTCGCTGACTCCTCCAGGAGGCCCCATCGTCACCATTATGACCTCAAAATATGGTTCTGAATGTATTGATTGTCTTAATGTATGGACTAATGAATTTGGGTTCCCTAAAGGGGGATCCCTGAGCATGAAAGAGATAAGACAGTTAGAAAGAAAATTAGACTACAAGGAGTCACAAATGAAAAAGGGAAAGAGCGTAAAGGTGAAGGATTTAAAGAGAGAGATTGCAGTGTCAGAAGGAATTACCAGAGAGAAAGAATAGTGAAAAACAGAAAATGAAGAAAACACAAGGTCCACCACCATATGTTCTTTCACCCCTTACTGCACCCACTTCTGTGTATCCTGTTACAGAACTGCAGGCCCTGAAGGTGAATCCTGACCTAGACTCCTGTCCCTTTCAACGAAAACCTGCCGTGTCCAGAGCAATGGGAGGATATGACGAGCCAGATCAACATGTGAAAGAAGAAGAGAAGGAAGAATATGGAGATGTCCTGCTGCCTGCATCACTGCCACCTTCCGCACCACCAGCATTCAAGTCATCAACACACACCATGCAGACCAGACAACAAACCGCTCAGACTGACACACCGACTGCTTCGACCTTTCCCATGGTTGAGGTGGCTGGACCGGATGGTCCTATCCTCGTGCATCGGCCATGGACAGCAGCTGATGTAAGAGAGGCGGCAGAACACCTGCCAGATCCACGCAACTCTGGAATTAAATTTGTTGAACAATTTCAGAATTTTTGTCAAGAATTCCGACCTACAGGAGTTGAAATACGAAGAATTCTGGCAAAGAGACTTGGGCCAGGAGATCTGCTTAAAATCTCCCAACATATTCCCAGGCCTGAGTTGAAAATTGTTCACGTAGATTGGGCTCATGCCAAAAACATGGAGTATCGAGATGCAATTTTTGAGCTAGGTGACGCACTGAGGAGAGCCTTTCCTCCTAAGGTTGATATGTCTAAAATAGCCAGCTGCAAACAAAAACCAGAAGAACAGGTCGATGACTATGTATCCAGATTGACTGCCATCCTTAACGAACATAGTGGGCTGGAGCAGCCAGGGCATATCGGTGCGCAGCCTGAAGCATGGGAGAGCCACCTCTGCAATTCCATCCTCGCAGGTATGCTCCCTGAGTTATATGATATTGTGATCCGCACATATGTGGGGTGCAAAGAAGAATGTCGACTGAATGATCTCAAGCGACATGCACGCCATGCACAACTGACTCAGCAACAGAAGAAGAAGGCTAAGCAGGAAAAGACTGAGAAAGAACTGCACATGGCAGCCCCCACTATGTATGCATTGGCAACCACGCAGGGACAGCGTGGCCGAGGACGAGGCAGAGGCAGAGGCCGTGGACATGGGGGAAGAGGAGGTGGACGAGGAGGTCAGCAGGGACAAGGCTCTCAAGATCCCAACGCCTGTTACAGATGTGGAGAAATTGGACACTGGTCTAGAGACTGTCCCATGAACGCTTCGGATGAACAGGAACGAGCATACGGCATGTCTGATTGACAGGGACAGGACGAAGGGCGAGGGACATCACCCGAAGGCTCTGCAGAACAGGGAAGTGAAACACACACACAGCCACATGCATGTTTACATAATGATGATAGCCAGGAGCACACACACCAGCATGTTCATGCTCATGTACATAATGCTATAAGATATCTTGAACAGAAAAACACACCACAGGCTGAAACTTATGTACAATATGCAGGTGATCCTAAGTCTGTTTTTCCTTTATATGCACTGACAATAGAAGGGACTGAAGTGATGTTTTTGGTAGATTCAGGAGCTACAAGTTCTGTGATTATGGCTTCCACATTTTCACACACACCAAAAATGACTGGTAACCATGTGTATTCTATCGGAGCATCTGGCCAATCGATTAAAGAGAGAGTGACCGCTCCTCTGCGTTGTATTACACCAGAGGGGGAGCAAATAAAGCATGCATTCTTATTCTCACATCTCTGCCCTGTTAATCTGCTCGAGATCTCATGTGTAAATTGGGGATATGTTTGATATCGACTCCGGATGGGTTAAAGGTGAGTTCTCTCACCTCCCTGACAGGACCCGATGAATCATTGACAGCTGTTAAGCATGATCCCCGACAATTGATGTATGCATATCAGTGGAAGTTAGAGGCTTCTGCATCCACTGATCAGCTGATACAAAAAATAAGAACACTTGTGTCTCCTACAGATACAGATTTTCTAACAATCAATGAATTACATTGCACATCTCATGTGAATCTTGGCCCGGACCCTGACTATGAACACACATGGCTCCAAGTGACACAAGAACGACTGACTACGGTCTCCCTTTTCTGGGATGACCACCGCGCAGCGCTTTCTGTTTGTTTGACTGAGAATCAGAAAAGACTTTTTGATGCGATTTCCTCACGTGTCTTTTTCCAAACACGTGAAGGATAGGTGGGAAGATTTGGGGTTGTTTGTAGAAAGATGTGTACATATTCAAGACTGGCAAAGTACAAGTGACCACTTACTCTCCCCAGCTGCAGGTATATAAACAGTCATTACAGTCTTCTTTCCACGGCACACGCACTGTGCAGTAATTGTTCCATGTCCTGATTCTCCAGTTCGCACACCTTTATTCCCTGTCAAAAAGATTAGCCAACCAGTTGAATGGCGATTTGTACAAGACCTACAGGCTGTGAATGCTGCAGTACAGCCACGTGCTCCCAATGTTCCAAATCCCTACACTATTTTATCACAAGTGCCTGCAGATGCTAAGTTTTTCTCAGTGGTTGATTTCTCAAATGCCCTTTTCAGTGTGCCAGTGCACCCTGATAGTCAATTTTGGTTTGCTTTTACCTTTAATGGCAAACCATACACATTCACTCGGTTGTGTCAAGGTTATTATGAGAGTCCAACTATTTACAATGCAGCTCTTAAGGACAGCTTAGAGCCCTTGGTCCTGACTCCTGGGACAGCATTGTTGCAGTATGTTGATGATTTGATGATTTGTAGCCCCACTAAAGAGCAGTGTGAGGCTGATACAGTGACTCTGTTAAGGCATTTGGCTGATCATGGGCATAAGGCCAGTTTGTCTAAACTTCAATTTGTACAGCAGGAAGTTGTTTTTCTGGGTCATGTGATCACAGCAGAGGGCAAATCCCTCTCACCCAAACGTGTAGAAGCTATTCAAAAACTGCCCAAACCTCTGACAAAAAAACAACTAATGTCTTTTTTGGGAATGTGCTCTTATTGTCGACAGTTTATCCCTAACTATGCTGAGTTAGAGGCCCCGTTGGGAGCCCTAATTTATAGTAAAGGTCTACAATCTTCAGACCGTTTGACCTGGACTCATGATGCAACACAGGCATTCACTGATCTGAAGCTTTTATTGCAGTCAACTCCCACATTAGGCCTCCAGACCCACTCAGGCCTTTTACTCAGACTGTGGATGAAAAGAATGGTTGTATGACATCAGTTCTTTTGCAGGAACATGGAGGGCGGCTGACACCAGTGGCCTATTTCTCCTCCAAGTTAGACCCAGTGGCTGCTGGACTGCCTCGCTGTCTCAGGGCAGTAGCGGCTGCAGAGAAAGCTGTTTTAGCTTCTAGGGAAATTGTTGGGTATTCTGATCTAACTCTTCTTGTTCCCCATGCAGTCTCTATAATCCTGTTGGAACAGAAAACCTCTCATCTTTCAACAGCACGTTGGTTAAGATACAACACTGTTTTGTTGGATATGTCTAACATTACTGTGAAAAGATGCACTGTTCTTAACCCTGCGACTCTTTTACCTTCTCCAGATGATGGTGAAGCTCATGATTGTGTTGCTATTCTTCAACAGGTTTGCACACCCAGACCCGATCTGCGAGAGACTCCTCTTATTAACCCTGATCTTGTCTTTTATGTCGATGGTTCTGCCTTTCGAGATACTCAGTCTGGGTTAAACAAAGTGGGCTTTGCTGTATGTGATGATCACTCCATAGTGCAATCAGGCTCTTTGCCCTCTAACTATTCGGCACAGGCCGCTGAATTGATAGCCCTCACTGCGGCTTGCACACTAGCAAAAGGTCGCTCAGTGACTATCTATACAGATTCTCGCTACGCCTTTGGTGTGGTGCATGATTTTGGCGCACTATGGAAACACAGAAATTTTCTTAACTGTAGTTGCTGCAGACCTTAAGACAAAAAGAGAGGTCTTTGAGAAGGTGATGGCTGTGAGGCGCCTTAAAGAGGAGGAGATGATCCTTTGCAGGGAAATGCACCGCCACTGGACAGCGCTGAAAGCACGAGCTCTGGAGTTGGGAATGATCTCCTCAGACTGTAAGCAGTAAACTTTCACTGGATCTTTAAGCTATAACTAGCTTACTGGCTAACACTGCCCCCCCTTTTATTTCTCTTTTTTTTGACATTACTGATATGTACTGGTTTTCTTTTTACAGCCTCTCTTGTTGGCATGTCGGCAATCATATGGTCTGATTGGCTGACCGTTCTCTCTCTCTCTGTCTTTCTGTCCAATCCTGAAGCCTGTCACCACTCAGTCTCCTGCTTATTAATAATTATTTGTTTATACTAACTGAAATGTAGGGCGAGCAGACATGCTGACCCTCCTGGCTTTAGGGTGGAACAAGAGGAAAGTGGAGCACCTGGGCCGCACTTTGAGCCAGAGATATGTAAAGGTACATTTTTCAACACTGGTGCGTGCGTGCGTGCGTGCGTGCGTGCGTGGAAAAACACCAGTACTGTAAAGAAATGTATAAATGACATTTATTAATGTGTTATTAGATCACAAGGACCCTTAAAGATCTAGAGGAGAGCCTGAATGTGACCAAAAATGGGCTCGGTGTGGATGACGACACACTGGAACTATGGGTGGCTGATGTGCTGAAATGGGCTGAAGGTGAGTCTCTATTGTGCACTCCTATACAACAATAGTACCCACCACAGGCCCATTAATGAACTTAAGGTGGAATTAATATATCTTTGACAGTGTCAACAAAAACAAACATAAGCCTCATAAAAGCAGAATTTAGGACAGAGTTGTTGTATTTGATTGTATCTGGATTGAAGTGGCCGATCAGCATGTAATATAAACCTGAACACAAACATACTAGGAAGAAGTCTAATAACGAATATCTGTCAAGTCACTGGTATCAGACTCCACTGTAAGTTTATACACCTCACTGAACAACAGAATAATAATTGTAGAGTAACATTAAGCTTAATGACCAAAGAAAGTTATGTTCTCTTATGGCAATCTCATCTCTCTCTGCATCACACTTGACAATAGTTTATATTTCCTGCATTTGGTCGGTGCTAATTTCAAACCCTTTCTAGCACACATAGTACAGCTTTTCTACAATGTTCTTGGAAAGGGACATGGAGTTATGTCTCAGCCACTTAAATGGAACAGTACACTTCTAACATTTCTGTGAATATTACTGTTTAATATAACTTACTATATCCCTTGAAATTCTGCTTAAAAGACTGATTGCTGAATGTCAGTGAGTGATACGTTTTACGTACTATACTCATACTGTACTCTCACATAGAAACGGATCAAACTGATGGCAGCCTTGGAGCACTGCAGGCACGAATAGAGGAGCTTGTTGTAATCATCAGAGTCCGAAAACAAAATCTTTACCGACAAAATGATACGTCAGTTTCCTTGAAATAGACAGTTTGATCCCTTTACAGTTTGTAAATGTATATGGTACATGTGCAGCAGCTTTGTAAACCGAATAATAATATCGGCTCCTTGTTTGTTTTAAGCTGGATGTGATGCATGTTCTTGCAAACAAACTGAACAGTGTGGATTCTAGTCTAAACATTCTGTGACTCTTTTTTTTTAAATGTTATTTACAGATAGCAACAAGAGGCGCCATAGAATTCGCAAGGTCATCTTGGATGAGAAAAAACACTTGGTGGCTGCTGTCGACGATTACAACAAGCTGGCTGAACCGTCGAGGCAAATTATGTCCAGTGATGCCCTCATCGAGACCAACATATGGTCCTGGCAGACCACAAGTGAACGTAATCTCTTCATTTTAAAACATTTCACATGTATCCTGTTTAACCAAATACCCAGTATCTGAGCAGTAGTTGGAAGTTCTGATCTTGAATCAAAATGTGTTTTCCCTTCTGATGTTTAAATCTGATGGAAAGCCTATCTTACATCATGACAAAGTCTTAGCTTTATTGGATGCTATTCTTTTGCCAAAACAGATTGCAGTTTGCAAATGTCAAGCCCACACAGGTGACACAGACTCTGTATCTAAAGGCAATGCGCGAGCTGATGCTGCAGCCAAGCGTGCTGCTGATTTATCACTCCCTCCTCCCCCAGCTGAGGCGTTCTGTTTTCTCTCACAAACACTCCCTGACTCCCTCTCTGCACTTCAGTCATTTGCCTCTCCTCCTGAAGTAACCCAGTGGAGAGCATGTGGAGCTCAATACAAAGATAAGGTTTGGTTCGGTCCGGATGGACGGCCCTGTTTACCTAAACACTTTTTTCCTCATTTTGCTAAATTGACACACGGGTTAGACCATGTGTCAAAAGGGAGAATGTTACAGGCAATAACACAACACTGGTTTACAAAGGGTTTTGCAGCATATGCACAGAAATATTGTCAATCTTGTGTTATTTGTGCAACCTACAATGCAGAAGAGGTATTCCTGTCCCTGCAGCAGCACACCCACCACCAGACAAACCATTTGATCACTTAATGATGGATTTCATAGAACTAACTCCAGACAAAGGGAAGAAGTATTGTCTAGTGATGGTAGATATGTGGTCTAAGTGGGTGGAAGCTTTTCCAGCAAAACATGCTAACAGCCATGCAGTCACCAAGGCTCTGTTAACAGAAATCATTCCACGATGGGGAATTCCATCAAGAATCAGTAGTGATAACGGCACACACTTTGTAAATGCTGCAGTGGAGGCAGTGGGACAGTTCTTAGGCATTGACATGAGAAAACATTGTGTATATCATCCACAGAGTGGGGGAGCAGTGGAGAGAGAGAATGGTACGCTCAAAGCAAAACTTGCTAAATGTTGTGAAGAAACAGGTTTGTCCTGGACGGATGTACTCCCCATTGTTTTGTCTTACATGAGAATGAGACAGAGAAGTCGGGTGAAACTCAATCCGTTTGAGATCCTATTTGGACGTCCTCCTAATGTTGGCATGGACCCCTATAGAGACAGACTGCCACCCACTTCTTTGTGTGATGATAACATGATTGAGTATTGTAAACTGCTCTCTGGTATGCTGTCTCAAGTTTCTCAACAGGTTAAAGCAGCCCTCCCTCAGCAGGCCACAGGTCCCCTACACTCGATCAAGCCTGGCGATTGGGTGGTGATAAAAAACCTGCGAAGGAAGCACTGGAGGTCTGAGAGGTGGCAAGGGCCGTTCCAAGTGTTACTCACAACACACACAGTGCAAGAGGGTGCCCAACCCCACGGAGTCGTAACCCCACCAAGCCTGCAGGAGTACACTCGCATGCACACACGTAAAGCGAGGCTGCGTGGATTCATCACAGTAAGCAAGTGAGAGCCTAGCGCCGCTTCTACTGCACCGATGATTACACTGTACACAATACACTTCCAGAGAGCACAAAAACACGAGTCAACTTGATTGACCTTCGAGGGATGATCATCATGGCCGATCAAAGACGATATTTGGGTTGTGGGATGAGATGCATTCTGTGGTTTTCTTTTGTGATTGCATTTTTGATTTTTTCCCTGGTATGAAGTGACATTTTTGGCAGACCACCTGGATAATATCACTTTTTCCATGTCTTTGTTTGCTAATCAGACTATAAATGGCTTTAGACTTCTTTCAACTACTCAACAATCTCATCGTATGACCTTGCTGAAACATGAGATGGCCCTAGATTATCTTACTGCACGGACCGGTGGTTTGTGTGTAACTCTTAATTTGACTGGTGATGCATGTGTGACTTTAATTCCTGATAGCAATGATAATATAACATCTGTTATTCATGCATTTGAGAAGGTTCAATGAGTTTGGGCCCTCTGCTTCGGCAGGAACCTCCTTTAATGCATGGTTGAGCTCTAGATTTGGACCCTGGGGTGCAATGGTTTTTCAACTTTTGTTACCTGTACTTATCACCCTAGGATTAATATTATTCTTTTGTACATGCACCCTGACCTGTATGAAAGCCTTGATGCATCGCTGGATAGGCGAGACAGTGACTGGTCAGTATGCACTCTTGTCACAGGCTGAACTTTTGTCAAAGGAAGATCCTTTCCCTGTTAGTGATTATGGTTCCTCAGCTTCGTCTGAGGATGAGATGTAAACATATGATTCCTTCCCCTTATTTTCTTTATTTTTCTTTACATATACTTTTGTAATCAACACAGTAGGGTGTATCCTTCACAAAAATAGTAAATGTCTATTTTTAACAGGCAATCTGTATGATGACATGTCTTGAATCCTTGAGAATTGTCATGTTTGATGTAAAATGATTGTCTGTATTTTTTTTTTGATTAATGTGTAATCAAAAGGGGGGAAGTGTAGTGGGAAAATTCTTTTAACCTCTGTTTTATTGTTTTATGCTTACTTCACTTGACAATTATATTTCATGTTTAACTTTGTATGAACTTTGTCCTATTTAGGAGACTGCCTCCTGATGGTTTGATATATATATTTGTGTCCTGGCATTTCTCTCTGTCCCTGAGATGTTGGTACCAGCCACGGTGTAGAAGGGGAGTAAAGCAGATATTTACGAGGGTAACCCCTGATGCACTTAGGGTCTCTCCTTTGATGACCTCAGAGGAGAGGGAGGGGGAGAAATGTCTACAAAAGGAGCAGTTAAATGTATTATCAGCAGAGAGAACTTTGCGACTCTTGTACTCACACTGTTGTCTCTCCTTGGCCAAGAATAAAGTTCTCATTTAATACTGATTGTGTTCTCAGTCTTTATCGAATTTCCACGACAACCCTCAGTTGGATAAATCATCCTCAGAGAAACGGCCCCTTACCAAAAGAGCCAGGGCAGTACTGGAATTATGTGAAGAGATGGGATACTTAGGTGTTTGGAGGACCATGCACCCAGGAGAGAAGGATTTTACATTTTACTCAACTGTCCATAAAAGCAGTTCAAGAATAGATTATTTATTTATTCCTAAATCTAATCTGAGTCTGGTAACCTCTTGCTCTATCGGAAATACTACAATCTCAGACCATAGCCCCATATTCCTCCAGCTTCTCCTCGAAGGAAGTATTCCTCCCACTAAGATGTGGAAATTTGATTCTTCATTACTTGGTGACCCAAATTAAATTTTTTACTTTATAAAATTAACAACACGTCCGATGTCTCTCCCTCTACCCTCTGGGAGACAAGCAAACCGTACTCTAGAGGCTTAATAATATCCTACGTGAAAACTAAAAGACACAAAGCGCTTCAGTGCCAGAGGAAATTAAGTTGAAGAAGTGCCAGAGGGAATTAAGAACTAAGTTGACAGAGGCTGAAAGGACATATGCTAAAGAGCCCTCAGATGTTCATTTTGAGATAATGGTGGCTGTCAAAGCCTCTTTAAATACCTTGCTCACACATAAAGCTGAACAGAGTATCAGACTGGCAAGACAGAGGCTATATGAATTCGGAAATAAACCTAATAAATATCTGGCTAGGCTGGTCAATAGGAAATCTGACTCACACTGTATTTCAGCCATTAAAGATGGTGGAGGTAAAAGAAGGACAGATTTAGACAATATTAACAAAGTATTTGAGGCATACTATAATCAATTATATGACAGCAACCAGCCTGTGCCAGATCAGAAGTTCTCTGAATTATTCCTGTCCAATTTGGCCCATCCTGAGCTCACAGATTTGCAGAGAGAAACACTTGATGGACCAATAACAGAGCAGGAGGTTAGGGCTGCCCTAAACTCTCTTCAAGCAGGTAAAGCACCAGGCCTGGATGGATTTGGCTGTGAATTCTATAAAAAATTTAATTCATTACTTATACAACCCTTGCTTAATATGTTTCATGATTCGTTGAAAAAAAGATCTCTTCCAAGGTCATTAACGGAGGCTAATATTAGTCTTATATTGAAGAAAGGAAAGGCTGACGACGAATGTGCGTCTTATAGGCCTATAAGTTTGTTAAATACAGATCTTAAGTTTTTGTCTAAGACCCTAGCTCTGCGTCTGGAAACAGTCTTGCCTTGTATTATTAACAACGATCAAACAGGATTTATAACTGGCAGGAATTCATGTAGTAATATGAGGAGGCTTCTCAATGTTATCCAGCTGTCCCAATCTAATAAACTTGACTGTATAGTTGTTAGTCTGGACGCAGAGAAGGCTTTTGATCGGGTCGAATGGCCATACCTTTTCTCTACTTTGGAAACACTGGGCCTAGGTGAAGTATTCCTTAGCTGGGTGAAATTATTATATGACAACCCATTGTCAGCTGTATTAACCAATGGCAAGAGATCACCTTATTTCCGTCTGAATCGTGGTACTAGACAGGGGTGTCCTCTGTCCCCATTACGATTAGCAATTGCTATTGAGCCCCTGGCAGAGGCTATCAGGCGAGCCCCCTCTATCTCAGGTATTTCAGTTGGTGAAAAAACTCACAAAATATCTTTGTATGCTGACGATGTTCTCTTGTTTCTTACGAAGCCAGAAGTTTCAATACCAGCAGTGCTAGACTTGATTGGTTGCTTCAGTCAATTTTCAGGCTACAAAATAAATTTTTCAAAATCAGAGGCGCTTCCTTTAGGTGGTCCTTGCCGCACAAATATGTCACCCCCTCTATCCTGCCCATTCAGATGGACACCACAGGGCTTTACATATCTAGGTATTGCAGTAACTCCATTTCTTTACCAATTATACACGGCAAATTTTACACCTTTACTTAAACGTATATATGAGGACCTTGAAAGGTGGATTTCCTTACCACTATCCATGTTAGGCAGGATCTCTTCATCTTCATCTTCTTCCGCTTATCCGTTTGAGTCGGGTCGCGGGGGCAGCAGCTTCAGCAGGGTGGCCCAGACTTCCCTCTCCCCGGCCACTTCGTCCAACTCTCCCAGTCGTGAACAAGACCCCGAGATACTTGAACTCCTCCACTTGAGACAGGATCTCATCCCCGACCCGGAGGCTGCACTCCACCCTTTTCCGGCTGAGCACCATGGTCTCGGATTTGGAGGTGCTGATTCTCATTCCAGCCGCTTCACACTCAGCTGCGAACTGCTCCAGAGAGAGCTGAAGGTCACGTTCCGATGAAGCCAACAGGACTAGATCATCCGCAAAAAGCAGTGACCCAATCCTGAGGCCACCGAACCACAGCCCCTCAACGCCCTGACTGCGCCTAGAAATTCTGTCCATAAAGGTTATGAACAGAACCGGTGACAAAGGGCAGCCCTGGCGGAGTCCAACTCTCACAGGGAACAGGTCCGACTTACTGCCGGCAATGCGGACCAAGCTCTGGCACCGAGAGTACAGGGACCGGATAGCCCGAATTAATGGGTCCGAAACCCCATACTCCCGGAGCACCCCCCACAGGACTCCCCGAGGGACACGGTCGAACGCCTTCTCCAGGTCCACAAAGCACATGTAGACTGGTTAGGCAAACTCCCATGCACCCTCTAGGACCGCGCCCCCCTTCCCATGGACCCACCACTCAGGGGGTCTCAGGGGTCGGGTGCTAGGAGAGATGGGCGGCAGTCGGAGGCGGGGACCCTGGCGGTCCGACCCCCGGTTGCAGAAGCTGGCTCTGGGGACGTGGAACGTCACCTCTCTGGCGGGGAAGGAGCCTGAGCTGGTGCACGAGGTTGAGAGGTACCGGCTAGATATAGTCGGGCTCGCCTCGACGCACAGCGTGGGTTCCGGAACCAGTTTCCTTGAGAGGGGCTGGACACTCTACCACTCTGGAGTTGCCCCCGGTGAGAGACGCAGAGCGGGGGTGGGAATGCTTGTTTCCCCCCGGCTCTGCGCTTGCACGTTGGGGTTCACCGCGGTGGACGAGAGGGTAGCCTCCCTTCGCCTTCGGGTGGGGGGACGGGTCCTGACTGTCGTCTGTGCCTATGCACCGAATGGCAGTACAGAGTACCCACCCTTTCTGGAGTCTTTGGAGGGAGTGCTGGAGAGCGCCCCCTCTGGGGACTCCCTCGTCCTCCTGGGGGACTTCAATGCTCACGTGGGCAGCGACAGTGAGACCTGGAGGGGCGTGATTGGGAGGAACGGCCCCCCTGATCTAAACCCGAGTGGTGTTCTGTTATTGGACTTCTGTGCTCGTCATGGACTGTCCATAACGAACACCATGTTCAAGCATAAGGGTGTCCATATGTGCACTTGGCACCAGGACACCCTCGGTCGCAGTTCGATGATCGACTTTGTGGTTGTGTCATCGGACTTGCGGCCACATGTTTTGGACACTCGGGTGAAGAGAGGGGCGGAGCTGTCAACTGATCACCACCTGGTGGTGAGTTGGCTCCGATGGCGGGGGAGGATGGCGGTCAGACCTGGCAGGCCCAAACGTTCTGTGCGGGTTTGCTGGGAACGTCTGGCTGAATCTCCTGTCAGAAAGAGTTTCAACTCCCACCCAGAGCTTTTCTCACGTTCCGGGGGGAGGCGGGGGACATTGAGTCCGAGTGGACCTTGTTCCGTTCCTCCATTGTCGAGGCGGCTGACCGGAGCTGCGGCCGTAAGGCGGTCGGTGCCTGTCGTGGCGGCGGCCCCCGAACCCGCTGGTGGACACCAGCGGTGAGGGATGCCGTCAAGCTGAAGAAGGAGTACTACAGAACCTTTTTGGCCTGTGGGACTCCTGAAGCTGATGGGTATCGGCGTGCCAAGCGGGGTCCTGGAGAGGAGGGTCCGCAAGATTGTGGAACCTCGGATCCAGGAGGAGCAATGTGGTTTTCGTCCTGGTCTTTACTTAAACGTATATATGAGGACCTTGAAAGGTGGACTTCCTTACCACTATCCATGTTAGGCAGGAACTCATTACTTAAAATGAATATCTTGCCTAAACTTCTGTATATATTTCAGATGCTTCCAGTCTTCCTCCCTAAAAAAGTGATTAAAGAATTGAACGGTCGATTTAGCGTGTTTATCTGGAACAGAAAAAGACCCCGTATGAGCTAAGCTAGACTTATGAAGCAAAAGGCGGCCTGTCAGTTCCTGACATCAGGCTGTACCAGCTGGCCTCACAGTTGCGTTACATCGCCGACTGGATCAAAAATTATAGTGAATCTACATGGCTGGACCTAGAGTCCTCACAGGTTGGCTATCCTTTATGTGGTCTCCTGTTTGCATCCGATCAAAAGAAGATTAGAAATTCCGTTGGTGACAACATGATTATAAATACAACTATTAGTTTATTACTACTATATCTGCTACTGTGGTCACTTTATCATTCATTGTCATTCTGTCAGTCATTGTAAATGTACAAAATGTTTATGTTGATTGTCCTGTACACGTGACATCCATTGCACGTCTGTCCGTCCTAGGAGAGGGATCCCTCCTCTGTGGCTCTTCCTGAGGTTTCTTCCACATTTTTTCCCTGTTAAAAGGTTTTTTGTGGGCAAGTTTTTCCTCACTCGAACCGAGGGTCTAAGGACAGAGGGTGTCATTCTCTGTACAGATTGTAAAGCCCTCCGAGGCAAATGTACTTTGTGACTTTCGGCTATACAAATAAAATTGAATCGAATTGAATTATTAAAGCCTGGAAAGATATAAGGAAATTGGAGGGTCTTGAAGGACAGTTATCCTCCCTTTCACCAGTATGGGGTAACATAGATTTTTGTCCTGGCACCAAAGATAAGGGCTTTGAGCTATGGAGGAGTAAAGGCATCTTTACTATTGGGCACCTATATGAAAAGAATACAATGCTATCATTCAGTCAAGTGTGTGAAAAGTACAACCTTTCACGAAATTAGTTTTTTAGGTTTCTTCAGATACAGAGTTTTTTAAACAGTCAAACAGACGCAGGGATCAGTTACCAACTCTCCTCTTTGGAAAAGATAATTACTGCTGGCAAGAAAAAAGGTATTCTGGGTCTTGGATATCAGGCACTTATCAAATACGACAAAGGTAAACCTGCTTTCAAGAGCGGGGATTGGACTGATGATCTAAATATGGATGCTGACGAGGCCATGTGGGAACGGGTTTGGGATTCAGCAAACAACATCTCGGCCTGTAATAGGACAAGAGAAACCCAATTCAGACTTCTTCACCGTTTACAGATCCCCCCCCCACACACACACACACATACACACACACACACACCCACACACACCCCGGCCCGCCCCTGTAATGCTTTTGGCTGTGGTGACATCACACACACGCACGCACACGCACGCACCTGGGGGACTTCAATGCTCACGTGGGCAGCGACAGTGAGACCTGGAGGGGCGTGATTGGGAGGAACGGCCCCCCTGATCTAAACCCGAGTGGTGTTCTGTTATTGGACTTCTGTGCTCGTCATGGACTGTCCATAACGAACACCATGTTCAAGCATAAGGGTGTCCATATGTGCACTTGGCACCAGGACACCCTCGGTCGCAGTTCGATGATCGACTTTGTGGTTGTGTCATCGGACTTGCGGCCACATGTTTTGGACACTCGGGTGAAGAGAGGGGCGGAGCTGTCAACTGATCACCACCTGGTGGTGAGTTGGCTCCGATGGTGGGGGAGGATGGCGGTCAGACCTGGCAGGCCCAAACGTTCTGTGCGGGTTTGCTGGGAACGTCTGGCTGAATCTCCTGTCAGAAAGAGTTTCAACTCCCACCTCCGGGAGAGCTTTTCTCACGTCCCGGGGGAGGCGGGGGACATTGAGTCCGAGTGGACCTTGTTCCGTTCCTCCATTGTCGAGGCGGCTGACCGGAGCTGCGGCCGTAAGGCGGTCGGTGCCTGTCGTGGCGGCGGCCCCCGAACCCGCTGGTGGACACCAGCGGTGAGGGATGCCGTCAAGCTGAAGAAGGAGTACTACAGAACCTTTTTGGCCTGTGGGACTCCTGAAGCAGCTGATGGGTATCGGCGTGCCAAGCGGAGTGCGGCCTCGGTGGTTGCGGAGGCAATAACTCGGGCGTGAGAGGAGTTCGGTGAGGCCATGGAGAACGACTTTCGAACGGCTTCGAGGAGGTTCTGGACCACCATCCGGCGGCTCAGGTGGGGGAAGCAGTGCACTGTCAACACTGTGTTCAGTGGGGGCGGGGTGCTGCTGACCTCGACTCGGGACGTCTTGGGTCGGTGGAGGGAATACTTCGAAGACCTCCTCAATCCCACCAGCACGTGTTCCCTTGAGGAGGCAGAGCCTGGGGACCCCGTGGTGGTCTCACCAATCTCTGGGGCTGAGGTCGCTGAGGTAGTCAAAAAGCTCCTCGGTGGCAAGGCCCCGGGGGTGGATGAGGTCTGCCCGGAGTTCCTCAAGGCCCTGGATGTTGTGGGGCTTGGTTGACACGTCTCTGCAACATTGCGTGGACATCGGGGGCAGTGCCCCTGGATTGGCAGACCGGGGTGGTGGTGACATCACACACACGCACGCACACGCACGCACACACCACACACACACCCACCCACTCTCACACACACACACACACACTCACACAAAGACACATTGTATGACATTGCCTGATATGGAGTTTTAGAATGTTGTAGAAAAAAAATTAAATTTGTAAAAACAACCAATGAGAGAAAGGAGGTGTGGAAAACACTTTGCACGATTCCTTTAAAACAGGTGTGTGTCTGAGAATGACTGAAAACCATCTTGGTGAAGAAAGAAACTTATCATGCCGCTGAAAAGATCTACTCCCGACAGAGACAATGATGCTTCTGACTCGAGCATCGAAGAAATGCAGAATTTACAGCAGAAGAGAGTCATCACAGCTCTGATATGTGAGACGCCTGTTACAATCTTTGAAGAATCAGGATTGAAAGCAGCTGATGCTCCAAAGAAGAGCGTCGTCTATCTGTGCCGGCTGCAAGCACCCCCATGCGATTCTCTGCATGGGGAATGGTCTTTGGAGCCGTACGGAGTGCAAGGCTATTGGGGCTATGTGTTCAAGTATGAAACGAGTGAGCTTTGGCTGTATCAGAGGAATGAGGGTGAAACAGTGGGGCCTCTGTCTGCTGTGGGGATGCTGAGTTCCAATGACTGGGCAGTGCTGAGACTGGAGATTCCAAATCACTCTGCCCTAATCAGCCACACCGAGCATCCCCAGGACCAGGAAGGCACTGTAACCGCTAAACAGCCCAGATTGGAGGGCGAGACCAAGGCTACTTTCAACACGGTCTGGCAATCGAGAACCAATCCCTCCGGTCGCTGGTTCTTACGAAGCCACTCTCCAGACATCTGGAGAGAGTGGAGCTACGGAGCACTTTGTCTTGGAGAGTTTTAATTCAGACTGCGCCGTATTCAAGACGCTGCTAGATCTGCCGGGAGTTGCGTGGAAGGAGAAGATTGAAGAAATTGGAGAAAATGGAATGACGTCCTGGCGGTGAAAAAAACTCTGTCCTTTTGAAACCACACCCCCTTGCCCCAATGCATAAAAGCAGACACAATAGCGGACGTACCAGCACAACCCCGCCGACTGGCTCAACCTGACTGAAAGACATGGCAGATTTTAACCGACGCTACAACCAGAGACGGCTCACCACCATGTGGACCCCCCTGTCTCCGAATCCTGAGGCTTCACCCGGGCTTGCAGTTTCTTCTTCTCCGGCCTCCACGACCCCGCCGAAGCAGAGAGAACGTTCGGCCTCTGCACCCCCGATCCTCTCTGCTTCTCCGGCCTCCACGACCCCGCCGAAGCAGAGAGAACGTGCGGCCTCCGCACCACCGATCCTCTCATCCGGCGGCTGTTCCGATACAGAAACAGATGACACGGACATGGACAGGGAGTCTCAACGCTCCTCCTCCCCCGACTTAATGACACCTCCCCCTTCACCGGTTTCACCCACTCCTGTAAAAAGCGAAGACATGGCTGACGAGATGGATGGGGTGGCGTCTTTGGCTTTCTTCAACGCCGTAAAGGCAGCCGTCATCCATCTGCTCAACATCACCCTTCACAAGTTTCGACGCGAGCAGTGCTACGGGTGTCAGATCAACCACCCAAGCCAGAGACAGCACCCGTGTCTGGAAAATGTGGAAGATGATTACTACCAGAACATCTTTCGCGGGACAATGAAGATGCTTTTCGCCCCTCACTTGATTCCTTCCATCCAACGTCTCCTGACCGCGCGCAACATCCGAGAGGACGACGCCAGAGTCAAAGCCGTGGCACAGCTCTATTACACGAGCTCAGATCCACGAGGAACATCCAGGATTCCATCGGCAGCATGTACGACGAGCTGATTGGCCAGGACATACTCAAAATTGGAGAACTGAAACTGGTGACGGATGGCTGGGAAAGCGAATAAGTTTGTTCTCTTGTTTCTGATTGTTTATTAATCATGGGTAATTATTGGAGAAAACTTGTAACCTGTGTGGAAGAGAGGATGATCATCACCCATCTGATACAGGATCTTTGCAACAGAGTTTCAACAGATAGAGACGCTGTCACAATACCGGTTGAAATCAGACGACTAAGCAACATTATGGACAGAGTTCGTTCTCACACTGGACATACAGCTTGGGAAGTCATGGTGCAGTGTGCGAGTGCATCTGATTTGTCAGAGACCTATGAAAACATCGTAAAAGATTGGATCGAGGACTCTTTTGTTATAACACCCTGTCATTTGCTCACTCTGTACACTTTGTTTGTGGATGTGTTAATTTTTCATTTGCAGAATAACACGTCTGTGAATATCCCAGGCGAACTGAAAAGATTGCATAACATTCTTCAGACTAGTTTAGATCACAGTGTGTTAGTTCAGGTTTTAAAAATGATTAAATACTAGTCGTCTCCTTTGTTTGTTTGTTTTTTGCGACCAATGTACAGTATTACACCTTATCTTTTATGTATCTTTATCCTGTATGTATCTTAACTTTGATGTATCCTATTACAATACAATCATTAAAATGTATGTATCTTAACTTTGATGTATCTTTATCCTGTATGTATTCTATTACAATACAATCATTAAAATGTATTACACCTTATCTTTTATGTATCTTTATCCTGTATGTATCTTAACCTTTGTTGTATCCTATTACAATACAACCATTAAAAGAAATAAATGAACGATCCAGAGTGGTGTGTTTCTCAGTAAACCTTGAGAGTTTGTTGCAGGCAGGCAGGCGGGATGGCGGTGAGACGGGTCATGAAAAGAGTGTATTACAACCCGGCCCATCCGGCTAGTTTTGGAGGTGTAGATCGACTGCATAGGGGTGTGCAAGATGAAATGGGAAAGAAAGTCAATGTGGAAAATGTTAAAGATTTTTTACAAGAGCAAGATACCTACACTCTGCATAAACCAGCCAGAATACATTTCACCAGAAACAGAGTTTTTGTCCCTAGGCCTTTAAACCAATTTCAAGCAGATCTTTGTGACATGCAAGCCTTGGCGGAACACAACGACAGGTTTAAATATTTATTAACGATTAAGATGTATTTTCAAAAAAAGCATACGTGCGTGTTTTAAAGAGAAAAACCGCAGAGGAGGTGGTGAAGGCCTTTGTTTCAATCTTCAAAGACAGTCAGATCCCTGAAAAGTTACAAACGGATGCAGGTAAAGAGTTTTTCAACAAGAGTTTTGATGCTTTGATGAAGAAGCACAACATTGTACACTTTGCCACAGCAAGCGATCTGAAGGCTTCTGTCATTGAGAGGTTTAACCGTACGTTAAAAACTAGAATGTGGAGATATTTTACAGCTAACAACACAAGGCGATACCTCTGCGTTTTACAGGATTTGGTGAAAAGCTACAATCACAGCTTTCATAAAAGTATAAAAATGGCGCCTATGCAGGTGACCTCCGAGAATGCCTCTCAAGTGTTTCAAAATCTGTACGGCACGTTTCCTACACGACACCGTGATGCAGTGCAAATGAAATTTAAAAAGGGTGATCTTGTCAGATTATCCAAGGTCAGAGGGGCGTTTGATAAAAAATAGGGAACAGAGTTTTACGGACGAAGTGTTTACGGTGGAGGCCTGCATTCCTCGTACTCCCCCTGTGTACAAACTCCAAGATTATGACGGCGAGCCTATCGAGGGTTCCTTTTACGAGGCAGAGTTGCAAAAAGTAAAAATGTCTAAAGACAGGACGTATCACGTAGAAGAAATATTGAAACGACGTACCGTCAAGGGTGAAAAACAGGTTTTGGTGCGTTGGAAAAACTGGCCCAGCAAATTCAATAGCTGGGTCAGGGCCTCGGATCTGAAAAATATATAAAAGCCACGCTCAACGACCCGGACCGATCATACCGTCGGATATGGCATCAGTGCAGGATTTTATGTCACCTTACCTTCCAACGCTAGTAAAGACGTGTTTAAAAATAACACCAGCTCAAATTACACGGTAGACTTAGCCAAGGCTATCGAACTGAACGGAGAATGGGAGGTGGGTCTGTGCGAAATCATTTATCCTCACATGTGGTATACTTTACCCCGGGATAACGCTTATATCGAACTAATGGAAATCTGTAATTCCGGCGGGGAAAGATTATCCTAATCATACAAAGCCTGGAGAGCTACTCATAATTCAAAAGTTTAGTCGGGGAGGATATTATGACAAGCCAAAAGACCTCCTGGATCAAATCTTACCGAAACTCATAAAATATGACCCCACAGCCGAGGCTGTTTACAACAACGTGACCAAGTGCATCAATTTCAAAGGCAGCGGTCGGTACAAAATCTGAGCGCAAGCCCCCTTGGCCTACATGCTGGGTCTTAAACCGGTTGAGTGGTGGGCCCTCTCTCCCCGTTCGGCTACATACCCGTGCAATATCAAAAGAGGTATTTATAACCTCTTTATTTACACAGACATCATTCAGTATCAACCGATCGGTGACAGCTATTCGCCGTTGCTGAGCGTGGTGAACGTTAAAGGTGGTTTCGGAGACGTGGTGAGTCTCAGGTACAATACGGTGCATTACGTGCGCGTGTCTAAAAGTTACATTAAAACTATTTATATAGAGATTAAAACGGATCGCAACCGGTGTGTGGACTTTGTCTACGGGAAGGCTATTTTAAAACTTCACTTTAAACCAGCCGCGGCTCAGCATCCTGTATAAAAATAAATAAAAAACATGGAACAGGTACGTCTAAGAGAGGATCCTCATCGCTTCATAAACTATTATGAAAGTCAGTTTTTATGGAGCACCGGTCATGTACGGTCGGGGTATAGGCTCCATCTTCTCGAGATTGTTTCGTTTTGTCTCTCCGCTGGTGAAAAAAGGCTTTGCCATCGCCAAGCCACACCTCAAATCGGCCGCGAGCAACATTGCCACTGATGTGATAAAAACTGCGGTGGGCAGTATGACCAATCGACAGAATCAGGAGGGATCCGGAGGGATTATGGTTTTATCGCGTAGACAAAGGAGGAGGCCTCCGGGGAATCGTGTTTTTTCACTCCCTAATAAACGTGCGAGTCATAAAAGGAAAAAATCAGTCGGGAGAAGCAAGCCCAAGGGGAGGAAGTCTGCCAGAAGCGGCGATATCTTTTAGACCTAAATAATACAAGAAGAAAAAGAAGGAAAGAAATTTCAACAACAACAGCAACACATTGAGTTGAGTTCTTTATTCCCGGAGATGGTGAAAAGTATTTGGATTTGAACGATACCTTGCTGCATCTCCGCCTGAAAATCACCAACGCTGATGGTACAGATCTGGCGAATGACGCCGCTGTGGGCCTGATCAACTACCCT
This sequence comes from Collichthys lucidus, assembly GCA_004119915.2. Classification (NCBI taxonomy): domain Eukaryota; kingdom Metazoa; phylum Chordata; class Actinopteri; family Sciaenidae; genus Collichthys; species Collichthys lucidus. The sequence goes on from CM014097.1 coordinate 115,632, forward strand.
CTGAATACAATGTTCAGTCAGTGCGACGTTATTCTGGGGGATAGATTAATTTCACAGTCTAGTGCTACGCACCCGTACAGAGCCATGATCGAAACCCTACTCAATTACTCTGAAGATACGCTCAAGAGTCAATTCAGCGCGGGTCTTTTTTACAAAGACACAGCTGGAGCACTGGACTCTATTGTGACCAACAACGGTCCTAACCGCGGTCTTAACTCCCGAGCAGCCTTCTCCGCCAATTCCCGGGAAGTACACCTGTTTGGCCCCTTCACGGGGACGTATTTTTCTGTGAGAGACTCCTTCTGAATTCGGTGGACATGAGAATCAAGCTGACCCGAGCCAGCGACGCCTTTTGCCTCATGGGAGCTCGTGATTCTCTTTTCCGCCCGAGAATACTAGGCGCCCCGCTGTTTGTTAAAAAAGTGACAGTCTCCCCCGCGATCCGTCTCTGCTGAGGGGTAACGCGCTGTACCCCCTGTCGCGCGTCAATGTAAAAACCTACTCCATACCTGCAAATTCCAGGATTTGTAACCAGGAGAACCTCTTTCTGGGTGCTATGCCCAAATACGTGGTGCTGGGTATGGTACACCACAAAGCTTTCACAGGACGAAGAGACCTGTCACCCTTCAATTTTGTCCACAACAACGTAGAATATCTGGCCCTCTGTCAGGATGGCAGACAGGTTCTGGCTAAGGCTTTCCAGCCCCAGTTTAATCAAGGCAGCTCAGTCAGAGAGTTTTACAACATGTTTATCGCCACGGGAAGACACCTGAAAGATCTACCTCTGAGCATCAACCGTGAAGAATTTAACGACGGATACTCTCTGTTTGTGTTTAATCTCACCCCGGGTGATGACAACGATGCTCTGTCCCCTGTTTCCAACGGGAATTTAAGATTGGAAATGAGATTCAGAGTAGCCTTACCACACACCACCACTCTGATCGTCTACGCCTGTTACGATTCCATTCTGGAACTCTAAAAGACAGGTGCTGGTGGATTATTATTAAAAAATCAAAACATGAATAATCATGAACTGGAAAATCTTTTGCATCGTCTGCTAGGAGATGTATTCTGTGGCGTGTGGGCTTCTGATCAGCTGCCGTTACTGACGCGTTCCTTTGACACCCCAGCCTACTTTATAGTCAACACACACCCTGCGCACCTACCCGGTGAGCACTGGCTCTCTTTGACTCTGGAAGAGGACGACGTAGCCACCTTTTTTGACTCTTATGGTTTTCCTCCGGACTTTGCTCATTACCCCTCAAGCATCTTACAGTTTTTGGAGCAGCGTTCTGACCGGATATTGTACCACGATCGCCAGCTTCAACACACCCTGTCCACCGTATGCGGTCAACACTGCGTTTATTATCTCTGCCATAGGGCCTGCAGAGTACCCTTTGAACGACTGTTGTCTCTGTATGACGACGATGTGATAAAAAATGATCAAACTGTATCTCACTTTGTGGAGGTCCGGATGTTTTAACCATGGAACTTGTACTTTGCAAATGTTTAATCAGCGTTACAACCTGTGAATTAGCTATTCATTATATCTATTATTACATAACGTATCATATACATATGTCATGAAAATAACTCTCTGTAGACTGATTGTGGTCAATAAAACCTTTATTGAGAAAAACAATTTTTGTACGTTTACATTCATTTAGGGAGAAAAGGAGATCCAGGGAGATTTATTCTTTTTACGCCGTCTACGTTCACGTTCTTTTTCCTGTGGAGGAGTTATTGTGTTTTGCTCTTGTTCTTGTTCTTCTTCGTTATCTTGCCCCTCTGGTCTGCTCCAGCGTGGGGAGAGGGTTACCGTCCGTTTGGAGACTCGTTTGACCTCTAGAGGAGCTATTGTGTTTTGTTCTTCTTCATTATCTTGCCCCTCTGCTCTGCTCCAGCGTGGGGAGAGGGTACTTTCATCCATTTTGAGGCGACGATATTGATCGTGAGCTCGAGGGTTATTCACAGAGGATAAGGGAATGTTGAGGTCTGACAGAGTATTTAAGAAACTCATCCAGCCTCTAGGTGGTGGGGTTTGGGCTTTTTTTTTATAGGGGAGGGAGATGTTTTTAAATAAATCAATCATATGAGACCCTTTTACGGTTTGTCCTTTATAAATAAATTCACCTTTTGAATTCCATCCGGCGTTGCTCTTGGATAAATTCTTCATAATGTACTCGGCATTCTTGCGGTCGCGCTGGGGAAGGCTTTTTATTACATCTGGATCGGGCCTTTCCGGGTCAGCAAGATGGCTAGGCGTAAGATCCGTTGACTCTTCTCTCGGGTCGCGTTGCAAAGTTAAAGTCACCCGACGCTCCTTTTTTTGACCTTGTTTCATCAGCGTGAGATATTTCTGCAGCAAGGTGTCGTATTTTTAAATTTTTTCATAAGAACTCAGCCCGGCTCATTTAATATCGCTCTCATTTTTGCGTCTAAATCATGTTCGGCCGTTTGTCTGATGGAGGATTCAGGTTGAGTCAGGCGGTTTAACTGATGAGGTGCGACGAGAAACATTTTTTGCGACATTCTCAGAGCCATGTCTTTTTTTATTTATTTATTTTATTTATCTTCTTTTAACAAGTCCTCCTATGAGATTTCCGAGGATGGGTACCGCAGCCGAAAGCAGAGGTAAAAATAAAACCTCCCGACTGTTTCATCAATGTTCTGCGTTTCTGATTTAAACTTGTCCTTTTATTAGCCAGCAGTCTGATAATTTTTCTCCGGCTTTTCAGTCTTTTGTATTGAGGAGAAGACAGTGGAATGTTGCCTTTTAAAAGATTCAAAGCAATCTCGCACAGAGCTTGGAGAAAGTCTGGGGAAAAGTGGGCAAGAATGTCTTTACGTTTACGAGGTGTGGCGTGGTATAGAGCTTTTAATAAGGGTGCATTTCTTCTTATACGCGTCGACATGCTGCTGCTGCTGCTGCTGCTGATGATGATGATGAGACTTACTTTGTTCTGGGAACATATACAACCGGCCACTGTGGAGGCAGTATACCCGTCCTCAGCCTGTAAGGTTCTGGACAGGAAGGTGTGAGATCGACCAATAAATACCCGCGGGGGTCTTTGGTGGCGTCTTCAAAACTCTCTAAAAAGAAGGCTTTTTGTGAGGGGAAGATTTGATGCGCCAATATATTCATCTGTAATTTGTCCCTAGGGTTTTTAAACAACACCAGATAATTACTGTTCAAACTCATGGTACGGCTGTGTTTACCTCTGTGAAATACATTTTGCGTCAACATAAACACACTCATATTTCTATGATGTCTGTACTGAGTAAAAAGTTTGACCACTTCAGGATGGTCGGAGGCTTGAAAAATAACATCGTCCAAAATAATCAAATGGTTCTGATCAGGAGGAAACAGCTCTGTGTCATCAAAAGAATCAGGCAGTCCTTCAACAAACTTAATCTCTTTATTCATTTTTTGCAGTTCAGCATACATGGGTTGAAAGGAAGTATAAATCTACACAATATTTTCAGGTACATCATTTATTACATGTTCACAATTTTCAATAACGCTTTTTACAAAATATGTTTTCCCACACCCGCTGGGACCCACAATCATACATGAAAAGGGTGCCGTTAGTCTGGGATCAAAATGAACTTGCTCCACGTTAGTAAGGTGTGACATTTTTTTGGTTTGTCTGATTGTTTGTTTGTTTCTCTCCTCCTATTTCAGTAGCCAAAAGGCAGAGTTGTGCCGTCGCTAAAGAGGCGTCTCTTGTCATACACCACTCTAAACTTTTTTTGAAATGTGCAATTTTATTACGTCTGATGTTATGCTGTGAGGTCTCAAAAACGCCCCCTCGAGAGCCCTCAAGGTAACCCTCCACCAGCTGTCTGACGCTGTCAAAATTGACCTGCTCACAGCACTCTGTAGTCTGAGTGATACCTTTGACGCGCAATACTACCTTTTTCTTTTGTCTCATTTGGTAGGCGTAACCTTTGGGACCAGCGGCTGCAAATTCTTGAATGGTGTCACCGTCCAGCTCATCGGTCAAATCCCCCAGATAATTCCTCAATTTCAGAGGCGTCGCCCCGTCTTTCACCACATATATCAGACTGTCAGTATCCATGTAAAGAACATTTTCCTGCACCTGCTCTAGATAACTGTACAGCTTGAGACGGGCATAAGCGGTAGTGAATGCAGCGATGAACACATTATTAGCTCTACCTGGAGGCACGACGCACCGCTTGTGGTAATTCCACTGAATCATAGCGGTCTTGTCGTTCAGAAAGTTAAAGTATTTCACATTGTACTGACCTGAAAACATGAAGCGGAGAAAGTCTTCAGGGTCACTGACCAGGGTGGTCTGAGGCAGATTGCTTCTCTGCGCAAACTTTCCCCAGAAACTGTTGAGACACATTTTAGCCACCTGTCTCTTTGCAGGGTTCACCTCAATCTTGTCAGCGTCCAGCCACATGCCTTGATGCAGCTCATAGTCCCTGATGTACTTTTCTCTGCTTTCCTGATCAGTGGCCTCAGGTGGGTAGCCTAAAGCTTCCTGCTTACCTTTCAGGAAGGTGTGCATGTAGCACACAAAAATGGAGTCGCTACGCCTGTCAAAGTGCCACACTTCAATGATCTTACCTACTCTATAACCAACCTCTAGAGCCTTGTTCACTTCAACGCTGACCCACGCTGATTGTTGATTTCAGCGCAGCTACGACAGAGGGTGAACACCAATTTACCTCTAGATGTTTTGTAAGGTAACACGGGGAACAAGAGCCCTCTAGGAGGGTGGATGGTGGCTTTGATGAACCCAAAGTAGTTTTGAGGGTGATCAAAGTCTTTGTGGATGATGGTGGGGTGACCTAGCGGATAGGAAAAGTTACAGTTTACATACGGATACAGAGAAGTGACATCTACATAGTGCACGGTCTCGTTAGGCCCAGCCGTGTACCTCAGCCTCACAGCGCTCGTTCTACCACCAAAGAGAGCGTCGCGGGGGCACAGAGGTTCGGGAGGGAGGAAACTCCTGAGAAAAGCTTTTACACCCGCATGCACATTTTTCAAAGCGGACCATTCATGCTCCCACATGACAACCGTCTGAACACCGTAAACAGATTTCAAAGCCTGCATTTTCTCCTCACTAGCCGCATGCAGCTCCTCAAACGGGACTCGCCTCAGAGGGCAAATGTCGTGGGGGTTAAAACAAGACGGGCAACCGTGGTAAAAGCACCCCTGAAACTCCCAAGCATAAGCAACACCGTCTATTTCGGCAAAACCGTCAACAAAGTACGGTCCTACCTGTTTCTCCCCCTTGTTTAACGCATGCTGGATAAAAACATTAGTGCTGCGTGCTACCCACTCCAACCACTGAATGGAGGCGTGGGAGTAGCTTTTGGTCTGGCACCTGTAGTTATCCGGCGAAGGTACGGCCAGGGTTTTGGGTGGGAGGAATTTTGTGAGAAACACCTTCATGCATGCGGAGGCGATAGTGATGCAGCTAAAAGGATCTACGCCTGTGTCAGTGAGGAACTGATTTCTGAACATTCACAGTACAGCCGAGCTTCCTTCTCAAAGTCAAACGTACCCTGACTCACCTCTCTGTACCAGCCGTAAAACTCTTGCTGCTGAGCACGAGTCATACGTTCCACGCCATAATTATGCGGCGGGGGATAAGCTCCGATATACTGAAAATTCTTCTCTGAACTGAAACCGTGAGGGAAATGACCCTTGGTCTGATCAGAGAAACCTAACGCCTTGGGCATGGCGCTGAGACGCATGGTGAGAAAAGACAGAGAGTCGATAAATTTTAGATTAAAATCAGGGTCTTGGAAACAGAGAATTTTCCTGCCCTGCATGATGAGAGAAGGTTGCATTCCCATCTCTATCATGGTGTTGAGGATCAGATAGCTGTCAAAACCTTTAGCATTGTGAGCTACAAACACACTGTTTAGGTACGCGGGCCTCCTGAAATGCAGGAGAAAGTCCCTGACACAGTTCAAACCATAAGACGCCCACCGCACGCCACTCAGTGTTTTGGTGCAGACAAGAAAAGGTTTGTGCACGTTCTGTTGAACAACAAATGTTTCACAGTCATAAAAAATCAATTTATCTGCATGATCTCTAGCCGGAGGCAAAGGCTGAATGAAGCAGAGGTGATCACCGGCGTCAGAGTCTAATTTCTCTCCGCAAATGTTGCATTTAGGCCGCTGGCATTTGTGATTATGAGATGTGGTAATTTTTTTGCAACTCTGACGTCTTTTGATTTTGTTGCATATACTGCTATGTGTGCCTGTCAAAACACAGAGGCGTACGACACGTCTTGTTGCAGTTACTGCATGCTACGGGTTTGCGCTCCTGCTTAGTACAATCAGGACTGTTACACACAGAGCAGTGACCTTTGCATTGGTGGGCAAAGGGCATCGTGTAGCTTTTGTAGCAGTAATGACAGACGTACGGAACCCCGAGAAAGGCTTTCAGATTTTTTATACCGTAATAATGGTTCTGGAACAAAAAGAGAAACAGAGGATTTGATCTATCAGAGAAAGCCGTCTCAAAATGAGAGAGCGGCTGCCGATCTGGACTTCTGTAAAAAATAACAATTTTGCAGTTAAAAATTTTTCAAATTTGCACACGTCAGTAAAGGTGACGGGGGTCTGAGGTGTCAGACCGACGAGTCTCTGAAACTGTCTCCCTTGTTCTAAGGCCTGATTATCAGTGATTGGAGGATCGTTTACATGGGCCAAGTTAATGGCAAAGCAGAGGTGATCATTCCTGTTGTCCACAATGTACAGATGTTGTCTTTAAATTCGTATTATTTCACAGTCTAAAGTTTTGTCCAGTTTGCGTTTAACACCGCCTCTAGGATCATGCACAACCTGAACCACTAATTCTAACCTAGCATCTGATGCTATCTCAGCGTTAGATTGCAGAAGCAGGTAAGATGGCATCACCATGTTCATCCTCAACAACCACAGAGACATGATTCTGAACATTCTCACCAATAAGCTCTAGCTGTATTACATCATTACGCCCAACCTGTGCTCTGACAGCGCCAGCCATTTCTCTAAGAATCAACATCACATCGTCATAAAACTGTGCAAGATCCGGTATGTTTCTGGCAGGGGGAACAGTGAACACTCGCCTCAACTCCAGATTGTTGAAACGCTCGCGGGGCACAGTCGTGATGTTGGAGGAGGAGGAGGACGGCCTGGGGGGTGAAGACCTCTCACGTCTCCTCCTCCTCCACCATGCTGGACATGGACTTCCTCTAAATTTGGAGTTGGAAATTAAGCTGATTGAATTGGAGGAGTGGGTGGGGTAGGAGGAGGAGAGGGAGGGGGGACTTGGCTCTCATTTGCATGTGAGCAGGAGGAGGGGGAGGGAGAAGGGGATGAGGAGGAGGGGGAGGGAGAAGGGGGTGAGGGGGAGGGAGAAGAGGATAAGGAGGAGGGAAGGGTCTGGTCAATCTGATGCAGAGCGAGTTCTAAAGGATGGAAATAATTTTCAACATCGGAAGAAGATGGGTTTTGATTTAGAAGCAGCAGAGCATCTTCTAATGTTTGGAAATAGTTATTAGCAGTCGATGATGACGGTTCACCCACAGTTAGCAACGGCTACATCTACAGGAGGAGGTGGGGAGATTTGATTCAATTGCTCAACCATAAACTCTAAATCAGACAGACCAAAAGAAAAGTTTTCTTCATCCATGTTTTTTGTTTATTTTAAATGTCACACCACACGTTTAGGACTTTTTCCTACTGGAATCAGCAATTTCACAAAGCACATCCAGCCTTTGCAGTCTCTCATGATCGTCCGGTTTCTTAATAAAATCAGCAATTTCACAAAACACGTCAAACTTTTGCAGTCTCTCACGTTTGTCCGCAGTCAGTGGGTGTGAGTTAACTCCCTCCCTCGCAGGCTGCACTTCTGACTCCAAGGATCGTGTGTCAGGCTCTCTGCGACGGGCTTCGGGGTCTGTGGATCCGGTCTCACTGCGCCGGGTTTCAGGGTAGGTGGATCCACTCTCACAGCGCCGGGCTTCCCGCGTCGTGAGGCTGCACTGGTTCCAGGGTTTCGGTCCCACAGCTCCTTTGTTCCACAACTTGGGGAAAAAAAAAAACATATTTTAATTCACAAGACAATTAAGAGACAAGACAAAAACTCATCGAAATATCATCAAATCATTTTATATTTAGAAAAACATTGCCTACCTTGATGACGGACGTTGGGTTTTTTTGGTCTAGGTAGCTCTGACACAGAAACTGAAGGCCTGGGCTCTGTATAAAACATCATTGAAATCCAAACGTCACTCTTTCTATCATCAGAAATATATAATATATAAATATATATTTTCTTTATGAAAGTTTTTGCGACTTACCCGATGCTCCACTTGTCGTGGCGGGAGAATTTCCTGCGTTTCTTGGGTGGTTGCGTCGTTTTAATCGCAGACCGGGTTAACGGCGATGAGCCGTTGCTGCAGGAGTGCTCAGAGTGCTTCCTGCATCACCATCTAATAGATAGTTAGATGCAGGCGTTCTAACACTCTGGAGCTGCGTCGCTCCGTCTAGAAGATCTATATATGAAAGTTTGGAGACAAGGAAAAAGTTTAAATCGTTACATCTCATCAGTTTACTGACAAAGTCAGAGAAAATAAAGAGCATATAATAGACTCACCGAGATCTGATTGCGTGAGATCGATGCCCTCAAACTCTTCAGGAGTCACTTCAAGAAATGAAAAAGACATTCAGTGTAGAAAACAAAAACCTGGATACAACAACAACAACCCCAAAAGCACCAAAAATGTCTTATAACACAGAAAAACATGTTAACATTACTGGCTAGTTTCTAAAATGTGTGTAAACTGTATACTAGTGCAGCAATGAACTCTTTCAGAACTTACTCAAACTCGTCAGAAGTCACTTCAAGAAATGAAAAAGACAATTGTTGCAAAGCAGAATGAAAAAAAAAAAAGTTAAATCACGTACCAGGAAATATGACTTGTTGGTCAGAAGGAGAAGTTGGAGGCTGAACCTCGGATAAAATGTTATTTTCTAAAATAAAATAAATACTATAGTTCACTTTTTTTTGGTAGAAAGACAAAAGTTGAAGTTAAATTTAAAGCTCCATACCATGCTCCATCTTTGTCAACCGTACGTTCAATGACTTTGGTGTCCACGTCAGCCTTTGTGCATTCACTGACTCTGAAGTCTGACTTTAACCAGCTCTAAGGTATGGCTTTTATGCCCAGAAAACGAATGCTGAAGACAATTTATTAGTTTATGGTGTTTCAACCATTTGAGGTGTTAGCTTGCATCTCTACGCAACACCACATGTTGGCCGAGTTTGTTTTTACAACTGAGTTTCCTGCCATTTCATTTCTACAATTGGGGGTCTTGTGTGGGTGAGAGTGTAAGATACCCAGACAACCGAATTACGTTTATGAATTTATTTCAGCCCATTTAAGGATTAGCCTTTCACCTATCTAACTCGGGATGTCCGCTGAGTTTGTTTCCACATCCGTGTTTAGGTGAGAGTGTAAGATACACTTTTTACCCAGAAAACGAATGCCTGACAACCGTTTACATTTATGAATTTATTTCAGCCCATTTAAGGATTAGCCTTTCACCTCTCTAACTTGGGAATGTCCGCAGCCGGCACAGATAGGCGACGCTCTTCTTTGGAGCATCAGCTGCTTTCAATCCTGATTCTTCAAAGATTGTAACAGGCGTCTCACATGTCAGAGCTGTGATGACTCTCTTCTGCTGTAAATTCTGCATTTCTTCGATGCTCGAGTCAGAAGCATCATTGTCTCTGTCGGGAGTAGATCTTTTCAGCGGCATGATGAGTTTCTTTTTTCACCAAGATGGTTTTCAGTCATTCTCAGATGCACACCCGTTTTAAAGGAATCGTGCAAAGTGTTTTCCACACCTCCTTTCTCTCATTGGTTGTTTTCACAAATTTTATTTTTTTCTACAACATTTGGGGTCCATTTACAGAACTTTAATTATAAAACTCCATATCAGGCAATGTCATACAATGTGTCTTTGTGTGAGTGTGTGTGTGTGTGAGTGCGTGGGTGTGTGTGTGGTGTGTGCGTGTGTGTGCGTGTGCGTGCCTGTGTGTGATGTCACCACAGCCAAAAGCATTGCGCATAAAAGGTAAAGGTCGTAAAACTGTCAAAACCGGGTCAAACAGAGTTTGACGAAAGGTGTATAATATAACTCTCTCATGTAAATATATTGACAAATACTGGAAAGATTTCTATTCTCACTTTTTGTGCAAGGAAGAATATATTGCTGAAGTGGATAGACTGTAAACCCCCCACAATAGCTGGGTGGCATAAGGCTATTTTTGATATGTTGCCCATGGAGTACTTAACATACAGGTCCAGAGATATGACTGAGGTTTTCTATGGAATCTGGTCCCCATTCCTGACTTATATTGGTACAAGACTTGCTGCCATCGTGTTGAATAAGTGAGAAAATCACAGTTTGGTTCAACACATGGTGGGCTTCCTGAGCTACGGTGCACCTGATGTAAATGATGTTGCTGTGGTGGATTGTGGGGACTGGACGCTGTCCTTGGGGGGGGGATTTCCCCCACTCTCATTCTTGTGTAACATGTGTGATTCTCTTGTTTGTGAATGGTGTGGCCCCATCCCCTGTTGTTCTTGTTGTTGTGGTTGTTTTTGTGTAAGACAGCACTGTTTGTCTGTTTTTGTGACTGTCTATGTTGGCTTGTGTTTATGTAAAAAGTAAATAAAAAATATATTTTTTTTAAAAGTAAAAAAGACAGCCTAGATGTTGATTTGGTGAATGGTGACATGTTAGATATGAACACCTTAAATTTAATTTTAATTCATGAACACGCTCAAATCATACTGAATACTATGCAATAGTCAAATCAGCTGCATTTTCCGCTCTGTGATCTGTGACACTGGGAAACCAAAAAGCCCATTACTGTAAGTGCAAACAAAAGGTTAAGCAACGAGAATGCTAATGAGATGTGTAAGCTACGTCATCCCTAGGTAGAACAACTGTGTAAAAGTTCTGCAAGAGAAGCGCCATCTCCTGATCATACCCTGTAATCACATGAATGGAGTTGGAGCTACTACGGTATAGGGCGCACCGCATTATAAGGCGCATAAAATAGAAGCTACAGTAGTAGGTAAGTGGCTGAGGTTGCCTGCTTGAAGCAACCAGGACCAACTGTAATCAGCAGAGCAGTTACTGCACCTGTTAGAATGTCACTCAGAGACAGAGAAAATGCTGAGACCTCCTCTCGAACAGGAAGGGTTTATGACCAAACCATATTTCCAATCTTTGAACCGGCTTAACTTTCAGCATCGTGAGCCCTTCCTGATCGTCTACATAGCCGATTTGTGTAGATAAATGAAGAAAATTTCCCGCTTTTTCAACATGGGAGTCTATGAGGCTGTGGGGCGGAGTAGTCAATCAATGAGCGCGTAGGGAGCCAAAACTATAACAGAGACAGTTTCAACAGTGTTATCACTGTGACCGCCTCAAATTTTCCTACATTTTGATGGTATAATCACGTCTGGAGCTGGCCATTTGTGGCCACAGTCGCAGTTTACAAATGTATTTTTCGACGACTTTTTCTCTCACCCTCCACTCTAGCGATGACATCACTCACTCTAGCTCTGGAAAGTTCTCACAATACACACCCATTCATTTTTGGGCTTTTTTTGGCAAAACCGTTTGCCGAAACTCTCAGAAAGGTCATAGCAATCGATTCCAGTCGTTTTGATACCCGTTTTGAAAAAAGGGCGGAAGAATAATAACTAGAAAATTCCCGCAGAAATTTTGAGAGTGACGAGTCGGCTGTTGCCGGGGGTCTGTATTCAAAAAGCACACCTCAAATAGTCATTTTTAACATGTTCATTTAGACACAGGAGCTTCTAGCGCTTTCGTGCTGTGTTACTGTGTTACTCTGCTATCTCTGTCAGCCATTTTACACAGACGTGTTCAACCTCAGCCTTCAAGCAGGCTAAGGTTGCCTAGCAACCAGGACCAACTGTAATCAGGGGAGCACCTGTTAGAATGTCACTTAGAAACTGAGAGAAAATGCTGAGACCTCCTCTCAAACAGGAAGGATTTCAGGCCAAAACCGTAACTCCAATCATTGAACCGGCTTAACCTGAGGCACGATGAGACCTTCCTGATCGTCTACATAGCCGTTTTGTGTAGATAAATGAAGAAATGTGCCCGTAGGAGCAAGAGAGAGAAATGTTACTTCTGCCTTCCTTCAGAAAATGTCCCTCCTTTTTAACATGGGAGTATATGAGGCTGAGGATGGGAGTAGTCGATCAATTAACGTGTAGGCAGCCAAAACTATACCAGCGACAGCTACAACAGTGGTATCACTGCGACTGCCTCGAATTTTCCTACGTTTCTATGTATAAATCGTGTCTGTAGTGGGGCATTTGAGGCCACGGTAGTCAAATATGTTTTATTTTTTCACTGATTTTTCTCCCTGCTCCTCACTATAGCTGATGATGTCATCCACTCTAGCACAAACATTCCGCCACATACACACCCATTATAAACACAGAAATTTGACTCAACTTTGAGCCTTGATAGTTTAAAAACGGTAAAAGCTGTCGATGAGTGTAGTGAATCCCTGAAGAGAAGGCAAGCGTACATACGTTTTAAAGTTTAAATAAAGTCTCTTGGTGAAATTATGCCAGAGCAGTTCATTGTTGAAAATGTCTGTTGAAATTTATTTTTTTTCAGGCCTCCCTATTCATTCTTTAGGGGAATTTTATTCTCAGTTACTCTCGAATAAATTCGCGAAAAACACGCAAATCTCTTAGAAAAGACATATCACACATGTCCCGGCTGAGCTGGTCGTTTCAATACCCGTTTTGTGTGTGTGTGACAAAAACTCTGGGAGGAGTAGCGAGCCAAAAAATAAACCCACACCAATAATAAAGATTTGGATAACAAATCTTTATTATTGGTGCACCCACCCATTAGTGCACCCACACCAATAATAATAATATGAAGATGTAGTATAACATTAGTGTGGGAGCCCTTTGGGCACCCACACTACATCACACCTCAAATAGTCATTTTTAACATGTTTATTTAGACACAGGAGCAGGTAGCGCTACCGCGCTAGCAACTAACATTAGCGTGTTAACAAGTACCATTTCTTTAATTTTTAGTGGCTAATGTTAATTAGTATGTTAGCATTTGCATTAATTTTAGCATTGGCCGCTAATGTTACCAGTTAGCATGTCTTTACAGCTACCGCTAATGTGCTAGCTGGTCTGCTGTCTCTGACGTGCTAGCAATTATCATTAGCGTGTTAACATTAGCTAGCAATTAACATTAACATGTTAACATTAGCATGTTAGCAATGAGCATGTATTTAATTCTTAGTGGCTAATAGTAATCAATAAGCATTAGCAGGTTACCATTACCAGGTTAGCATTAGCATGTTAACATTAACATGTACTTAATACTTAATGGCTAATGTTAATTGTTAACACGCTAGCTGCTCTGCTGTAATTTTCTGTTTTTTTAGACAGACAACGCGCTAGCAATTATCATTAGCACGTTAGCTTTAGCATGTTAACATGAGCATGTATTTCATTCTTAGTGGCTAATGTTTATTGCTATCACTGACACGCATGTTAGCATTAACATGTTAACAAGTAGCATGTATTTAATTCTTAGTGGCTAATGGTAATTAGCATTAGCATGTTAACATTAACATGTTAGTGTTGTGGTAGTTCAAACCACCCCGAGTTCTGCTGACCTCGTGGACTACAGAGAGATATTCAGTTTAAAGAAGACACAAACACAAGCATTCAGCTTCGCCTTTGCAAAGGGAGAACACAGCATTCACAGACTCCGCAGTCTGTCTGCCATCGCATCCAGCTGAGTTCTGCCCATCTGCAGTTCAGGCTCGTTTTATTATCACACAAAGGAAATAGGTGTTACACTCTTAGCAGGACGTGAACATACATCTTTCATGCCTATACATGGTAAGACAACTCAAGCAGTATGCAGCTGGCTGGAACCTATTGTGAAAGACATCTTGTGACTGTTTCTAATTCTGAGATTTCCTATTCGGACCTTGGGTAAAGTTTCCTGTTAGTCTGCTCACGTAGGCAACAACAGGCAGCTCTCTGTGTATTACCCCAGAGTGTCTTATAGTTGCACAACACACATAGCTGTTTTATCTTGTCATGAATTCTATCACACACACCAATAAACAATTAACACACAATATATGATTGAACATTATTACACATTCTCACAATTTCCCCTTTTGATCTCTACTCAGAGATCACAATTTCTGGGAGAATTTCAGTCCCTCTTTTGTGTCTTGTAGGCTTCAGTCTTCGGGTTGGTGACTTGGCACGTCACATGCAGGAGAGGAGCGCCTCTTCACCTACTCCCTTCTGATGATCTTCTTTCTTTGGGCTCCAGAGGTAGACTGCCCTGGAGCCTAGGATCACCACCAGGGGATTATTCTGCCCCTTTATTGGTGGGATCTGTTTCCGAGTGAGCTGACTCTGTGCTCTTTTCTTGGAGATTCGTCTGGATCTCGCTCAGGGAACGCTGTGGCTCCTTGACTGCTGTGCACTGGCTCCAGTGGAACCAGGTGTCTCCTTTTCCCTTCGGGCGGACGGCGTGGGAGGTCCTCTCTGTTACCTGGAATGGTCCAGTCCACCGTGGCTCCGACCACTTCCTTTTGATGACCTTAAGCAGGACCCACTCTGCTTCTGGAGGTGGAGTGTGTTTTCCTGCTTCCTGCTGGTTTGTGACCAGTTTGGAGAATGCTGACACTAAGTCCTGCAGTTCGTGAAAAAAAGCTTTAGAGGTTAGATTTTGATCATCATGTTGAACCAAAGGAAGTCTGGAATGTGGTCCGGGAAACGCTCTCCCTTTTTGCAACTCATGCGGTGTAAACCCTGTGGTCTGGTTTACTGAGCTTCTGATAGACATTAGAGCTAGTGGTAGAGCATCTAGCCAATTCAATTTGGTCTGTGCACAGATTTTGCCCAATTTGACTTTTACAGTTTGATTCATTCTTTCCACTTTACCTTGTGACTGAGGATGATACACTGTGCCAAATGCATGTTTGAGCCCCAGCATGGCCTCCACCTTTGGAGGTCCTGATTTTTGAAATGTGTACCATTATCTGACCTGGGAAACCATGTCTGGGGATGTACTGATTTACCAAAAACTTTATTATCGACTTACTGTCCTCTTTTTTGGTTGGCCAGGCTTCTGGCCATCCTGGGTACGCATCTACACACATCAGTACATACCTGTAACCCCTGACTGGGTCTATCATATCTGTGTAGTCTATGATAATCTCTTTTCCTGGTTTGGCCTCAGGGGGGTACCTTCCTAGTTCTGGTCTAATAGTTGGTCTGGGGTTAAATTTCGTACATTGCTCACAGGTTTTGGTCAAATACTGGGCCATGTCTCTAAGAAAAGGATGCCGCCAATGGTCAAGGTTTCTCATCATCTGAGCAATGCCCACATGTCCCACTCCGTGCGTTGTCAGGATGTTTAATTGGTGACCCATTACTATGTGTGCAGTTTTTGTATTAGCTTCGCTATCCCTGCTGCGTGTTGTGTGCACTGTGGGTATCTTTTTCCATGTTGTCTAGCATTACGCTATTGTACATCAGTATTATGCTATCTCCCCCTTTTCTCTGGAACAGAATACCATTCACACAGGTTTCTGTTACAGAGACATCTAGGTGGAAAGGTAGGTGGTAGTTTGGCATGGCTAGCTCTGCTGCGGTTGCTAGGGACTGTTTGAGGGTGATAAAAGCTGTCTCTGCTTCCTGTGTCCAGTCAAGTTTTGCAGTGAGGTTACGCATGCCCTGTTGTCTCACCAGCTCACGCAGTGGTTGTGTCAGTCCTGTGTAATTTGCTACATAGTTACGACTGTATCCTGTCAATCCTAAGAACAAGAGCATGTCTTTTACTTTCACTGGCTTAGGGTGATGTAAGATAGGAGACCTCTGATTAGGGGACATGCTGACCCCCTTTTAAGATATCATTTGCCTAGGAAGAAGAGCTGCTTTCTAGCTACCTGCAATTTAGCCTTACTGACTTTAAAGCCTTTGGCAGCCAGATGTTGGAAAACTGAGCGTGTAGCTGTTAGACAGGATGTTGCTGTTGGTGCTGCTAGCAATAAGTCATCAACATACTGGATCAAGGTTATGTTCTCAGGTAAGGGGCAGTCACTCAGTACTTGTTTTAGAACTTGGTTAAACAGACCCGGTAATAGGGCGAAGCCCTGTGGTAGTCTGGTGTATCGTAGCTGCTGTCCCTGGAATGTGAAAGAAAAAATGTCTCTACACGCTTCAGCTAATGGGAGACAAAAGAATGCATTTGCCAGGTTGATGCAGGTAAACCAGCTTTGCGAGGGATCTAGGTTAGCCAGAGCTACATATGGGTTGGGAACCGGTACTGTGGGTGTGGCTAGTATATCATTGATCGCTCTGAGATCATGTGCCATGCGATATTTACCTGTTCCTTTCTTTTCTACAGGCAAGGTGGGGGTGTTCCATGCTGACTGTGAGGGCTCTAGAACTCCTTTTTTTCCAGGAGCCCTTCTATTGTGTCTTGTATGTCTGCTTCTGCCTGAGGTTTGTGCGTATACTGTCTGACCCACAGGGGTGTGCTGGTGTTTACTGAAAATGTGATAGGAGCACAATCTGTGAGGCCAACATCTGTGGGGCCATCTGCCCATAGGTGGCCTGGTAATATGTTGAGCCTATCTTCAGTTTGATAGTGATCAGTCTTTTCTCTGCCATGATGTGTTGTGATGAGTTCATGCTCTAAGATAGCAGTGTTGGTAGTGCTAAGGATAATTTTGTATGTTTTAGCCGAGGCAGAGTACTGTACTGTATTTGTGTGTGCTGCCAATCAGATTGTGTCAGGGCTCTTTTCACCATGCCACCTAGCTCCTTAGCCTGATGTTGTGGGTGTAAAGCTAGTGGGACGTGTGGTGCAGCCTCGTCAGACATCATGTATCATTCTAGTTGCTCAGGAATGAGGTTGACCCCTGCCGCCACCCCCTCAAGCGCCACATAGATATTCTGTATGTCGAATGCCCAATTTTTCCCTTCCAACTGATCCTGAAATTTGTCTTGATACCAATCCGTCTGCAGCCTATCGTTAAACAAGGTTATGTGGGGAGGATCGGGTGGAGAGACATAAGGCTCGAGGGTGGCGATCCAGGGTTTCCACTGCAGGTAGGCAGAGAGCACACCAGGTGTTTCAACAGTCTCTGTTTGAAGCATTCCCCAATAAATGTCGACATATGTTTCTTCAATGGGTTTGAGTAGATACTGCCCTCTGGTGGCTGGTCCTTTACAATGGAATGCGGTGCCATCTGGTAGAGTCACCCTTAGCCCATCTGGGCTGCAGAGGATAGAGGCTCCGAGTTTTATCAGGAGGTCTCTTCCTAACAAGTTTAAAGGCACGGTAGGAGAGTGCACATACGAGTGTCGCACAGTCTGTCCCCCCAATTGAGTGAGGAGAGGCACCGTGATTGGCAGAGTCTGTTTTTCCCCAGAGAAACCCATTACTGTGAGAGTGTCTTTTGATAGTGTGTCAGGATCTGTAGATATTAATGTAGAACAAGTTGCACCAGTATCTACCAAAAAAGGCAGATTTTTCATGCCAACCTTCATTGACAGCATTGGATCTGCCAAGTTAATGCTGTCTTGGCATCTCTGTGGGGTGTGTCATTGTTGATGCTGGTCTCCCCAACCATCCCAGTGGTCCCACTCTGTGACTGGCATCTGGGTGGTGCCCTCACCCCCAGTTGGGCATGGGGCGGTGTCAGGGCTGTAGGGTAGAGGCGGCCCATACTGTCCCCTCCCCCTTCCGGCCGGGCAGGGGTTAGCTGTCTCCACCCTGCAATGCAGGCGGGGGCAATCACGCCTCCAGTGTCCCTGTGCTCCACAATACCAACAACGATCTCCCGGTGACGCTGCCCACCCCGTTTCGTTTCCACCCCTTCCGCGTCCCCCTCTCCATACGCCCCTCCCCCTCGGGTACTGTCCCCCTCCCCTTAACTGCTGAGGTGGGGGCTGTGGTGCCCAGTAAGGTACCGGATAGAGGTCTGGGGTCACGACCTGTTGGGCAGCTAGCATTATCTTAGCGCTAGTTTTGTCCTGTTTTTTCAATTCTTGTTTTGTCTTTGCTATCTGCATTTTTAAGAGCTGTGCCTGTAGCTCACTAAGGCTATCTTGCTCTCCCTCATGTGTGTCCTGTGCTCTGGACAAGTGGTGGATTAAGTGTTTTTCCCAGACATGTGAGTCACAACCTAACATGTCTGGGTTGTTTTTCATGGCAGTTTTCACCTCTTCTCTTTTCTGCGTTGAGCTGCATAGCCCTATGCTTTCTTCCTTTTAACCATCCACCCTTCTTCTCTTCCTGTCTTGCCCTCTCGTGATCCTCTCCTGCCTTCTTCGCTTCGGCCCACAACAGCTTTCCTAACGGTCCCTTATTACTTTCTGTCTTTGCCTTTTCTTTTAAAACCTTACTCACATCCTCTCTCATCTGTTTCATGATCTCAGTCGTGTCTTTACTTGCGTGCATGCTACCTACTACTCCATGCATTTCTACTAGCTGTTCAGTTACGGTCCTGTAAGAACTGCCAGGTCCCCACCCGTCATCATCTATTTCTATGTCATATTCTCCGTCCATGTTGTCAATTGGTACAATGTAGTACTGCCAGAATTATTAAAATGTTATGTCTAGATATACTAACTGCTGTTTTCTCTTCGTACTACACACAATACAAACAAATCCTCAATCTAGATTTCGGTGGCCTACTTCAACAGGCCACTGCCTTACGTTTACACCAGAGACTGGTTTCCGGCAGTGCTGCTGCTTCAGCTCACTTTTCTTTAGCACTCATACACATTTAACATTCATGCATTACCCGTGCGTGTGTGTGTGTGTGTGTGTGTGTGTGTGTTTCTATTATGTCAGGGATGTACTAGGAACTCACAGGACTATTCTGGTCTTGCTTGTCAGGACGTTAGACAGCTCACAGTGATTATACTCTGGTCTTACTGCTACTGATAGATAACTCACAGGTACCCTGATCTAGGTTTTGGCCGGTTGAGAGATATGGGACGCTATGTCCCGAGTTCTCAACCCTTGTGTTTCAAGACTAACCTTGAGACACGACACCAACTCCCTAGATTTATCTGTAATTTGGACTTTTCGTCTACTTACTCCACAACCACCTAGATAGTGCAATTGTGTTTCAGTTTTCGATTGTTCCAACATTCATACAAGTGTGTCTTTGCCTGGTCTTGTTCTATTCTGTCTCTCAATGTAAGAAAAAACTTTCGGGGGTCCTCAAATCCCCGGATCTCAAACCCAGCTAAAACAATACCTCGTCAGAATATTGTAGGAGTTGCCACACTTGAAGACGCTGGTCTTGTTGTTAGAACTTTAAACAACTCACAGTTTTCAAACGCTGGTCTTGTTATTAGATAACTCACAGTTTTCATCTATTTTAAAACGCTTGTCTTGTTATTAGATAACTCACAGTTTTCATCTATTTTAAAACGCTGGTTTTGTTATTAGATAACTCACAGTTTTCATTGTGTCTTCTCGAAATGCTATCTCTCAATTTACAGACAAGTTACTACTAGGACTTAGGACACGTTATAATTTAGTGGTGTTCAATGCAGATCAAGTTTCTGCTTACCTTTGTGTGGTCGACCAGTGTTGCTCGCACATTCGTACCTAGTCCTTATGGCCAATGTTTTGTCCTGGTCAGCTTCTGATTATTTAGCCGTATCCCGGACGAGTCCCCAAATTGTTGTGGTAGTTCAAACCACCCCGAGTTCTGCTGATCTGGTGGACTACAGAGAGATATTCAGTTTAAAGAAGACACAAACACAAGCATTCAGCTTTGCCTTTGCAAAGGGAGAACACAGCATTCACAGACTCTGCAGTCTGTCTACCATCGCATCCAGCTGAGTTCTGCCCATCTGCAGTTCAGGCTTGTTTTATTATCACACAAAGGAAATAGGTGTTACACTCTTAGCAGGACGTGAACATACATCTTTCATGCCTATACATGGTAAGACAACTCAAGCAGGATGCAGCTGGCTGGAACCTATTGTGAAAGACATCTTTTGACTGTTTCTAATTCTGAGATTTCCTATTCGGACCTTGGGTAAAGTTTCCTGTCAGTCATATTTGTTTCGTGTTGATAAATAAAGAAATGTGCCCGTAGGAGCAAGAGAGAGAAAGGTTACTTCTGCCTTCCTCCAGAAAAATTCCTGCCTTTTTAACATGGCAGTCTATGGGCTGTGGATAGGGGATTGCTGCTGTATCTTTGCGTTTCCCGCCAAAACGATATATCTGACAGTTTTAGCAGGTGAATGTGAGTGAGACGACAAATTTTCCTACCACTCTATGTATAAATCGTGTCTGTAGTGGTACATTTGAGGCCACGGCAGTCGAATACGTTTTTTCACGGATTTTTCTCCCTGCTCCTCACTCTAGCTGATGATGTCATCCACTCTAGCACAAACATTCACCCATTATAAACCCAGAAATTTGAGTAAAAACCCGCTCAACTTTGAGCCTTATAGTTTAAAAACGGTAAAAGTGTCGTGAATCCCTGAATAGAAGGCAATCATACCTACATTTTAAAGTTTAAATGAAGTCTCTCGGTCAAAGTATGCCAGAGCAGTTTATAGTTGAAAATGTCTGTTGAAATTAATTTTTTTTTCGGGCCTCCCCGTTCATTCCCTATAGGAAATCTTTCTCAGTTTTTCGCGAATAAATTCACGAATCTCTTAGGAAAGTAATAGCACTCGATTCGGGATCAAGATGCACGTTTTGATATATAATTTGTAATAATGCCTATGACACTCGTCAACTACTCGCAGAGCTAGCAAGCTAAATGCTACCACGTCGTGTTAGCAGTTACCATGTCTTTAATTTTTAGTGCATAAAGTGGCTAATGGTACTGGCTAGCTCAATTAACATTATCATGTTAGCAATTACCATGTCTTTATTTTTTTTAGTGGGTTGGTGGCTAATTGCTGATTGCTAGCGCGTCAATTCTACCATTCGAATGTTACCATTAGCAGGTTCGCATTAGCATGTTAGCAATAGCATTTAATACTTAGTGGCTAATGGTAATTGCTAACGTGCATTTTAGACGGACAATGGGCTAGCAATTACCATTAGCACAGACGCGCTACCAATTAACATTAGCATGTTAATATTACTATGTATTTAATTACTAGTGGCTAATGCTAATTAGCATTCAAATGTTAATTGCTAATTGCTAGCACGTCAACGTTAGCAATTATCATTAGCATGTTAGCAATTATCATGTTTTTAATTTTTAATGGTTAATGGTAATTGCTAGCGTAGACGCGCTAGCAATTAGCATTAGCAGGCTACCATTAGAATGTTACCATTAGCAGGTTACCATTAACATGTTAGCAATGACATGTATTTAATACTTAGTGGCTAATGGTAATTGCTAGCTCAATTAACATTATCATGTTAGCAATTACCATGTCTTTATTTTTTTAGTGGGTTGGTGGCTAATTGCTGATTGGTAGCGCGTCAGTGCTACCATTTGAATGTTACCATTAGCAGGTTAACATTAGCATGTTAGCAATGGCATGCATTTAATACTTAGTGGCTAATAGTAATTGCTAACGTGCATTTTAGACAGACAATGGGCTAGCAATTACCATTAGCACAGACGCGCTACCAGTTAACAATAGCATGTTAATATTACTATGTATTTAATTACTAGTAGCTAATGCTAATTAGCATTAAAATGTTAATTGCTAATTGCTAGCACGTCAACGCTAGCAATTATCATTAGCATGTTAGCAATTATCATGTATTTAATTCTTAATGGTTAATGGTAATTGCTAGCGTAGACGCGCTAGCAATTAGCATTAGCAGGCTACCATTAGAATGTTACCATTAACATGTTAGCAATGACATGTATTTAATACTTAGTGGCTAATGGTAATTGCTAGCTCAATTAACATTAGCATGTTAGCAATTACCATGTCTTTATTTTTTTTAGTGGGTTGGTGGCTAATTGCTGATTGCTAGCGCGTCAGTGCTACTATTAGAATGTTACCATTAGCAGGTTAGCATTAGCATGTTAACAATGGCATGCATTTAATACTTAGTTGCTAATGGTAATTGCTAACGTGCATTTTAGACAGACAATGGGCTAGCAATTACCATTAGCACAGACGCGCTACCAATTAACATTAGCATGTTAATATTACTATGTATTTAATTACTAGTGGCTAATGCTAATTAGCATTAAAATGTTAATTGCTAATTGCTAGCACGTCAACGCTAGCAATTATCATTAGCATGTTAGCAATTATCATGTATTTAATTCTTAATGGTTAATGGTAATTGCTAGCGTAGACGCGCTAGCAATTACCATTAGCAGGTTACCATTAGAATGTTACCATTAGCAGGTTACTATTAACATGTTAGCAATGACATGTATTTAATACTTAGTGGCTAATGGTAATTGCTAACGCATTTCAGACAGACAACGGGCTAGCAGTTCGCATTAGCACAGACACGCTAGTAGTTAGCATTACCATTTTAGGATTACCATGTATTTAATTTATAGTGGCTAATGTTAATTAGCACTAGCATACTGGCGCACTAGCAATTATCATGTATTTTATTCTTAATGCTAATGTTAATTGCTAGCACAGACACGCTAGCAATTACCATTAACATGTTAACATTAGCATGTATTTAATTCTTGTGGCTAATGTTTATTAACATTAGCATGTTAACATGTTGAGGCACTAGCAATTACCATCTGCACTAATTTTAGCATTGGCCACTATTGTTACCAGTTAGCATGTCTAAAAAAGGTAGCACCAAGGCATTAGCTGCTTTGCTGTCTCTGACGCGCTAACAATTAATAATAAAATTACCATGTTAACATTATGTATTATGTACACATGTATTCTTAGTGACTGAAAATAAGTGACTATATATGATATGATATGATATGATATATCTGACAGTTCAAGCAGGCGGATGTGAGTGAGACGACAAATTTTCCTACATTTCTATGTATAAATCGTGTCTGTAGTGGTACATTTTACGTTTTATTTTTTCACTGATTTTTCTCCCTGCTCCTCACTCTAGCTGATGATGTCATCTACTCTAGCACAAACATTCCGCCACATACACACCCATTTATAAACCCAGAAATTTGAGTAAAAACCTGCTCAACTTTAAGCTTTGATAGTTTAAAAATGGTAAAAGCTGTCAATGAGTGTAGTGAATTGCTGAAGAGAAGGCAAGCATACCTACGTTTTAAAGTTAGTCTCTCGGTGAAAGTATGCCAGAGCAGTTCATTGTTGTAAATGTCTGTTGAAATGTATTTTTTTTTCGGGCCTCCCCATTTATACCAGCCAATCATTAATAGTCATTTATCTTTACTCAGCCAATCATGTGATATGAGAACTAGTCATAGTTTCAATGTACTATTCATGTCATCTTTGTTCACAATAAGATTTCATTGTTTTTCAAGGCTTTTTCAAGATCCAAGATAAACAACTCAATCGTCTTACTAAATTAAAAAAAAAATGTTTTTTTTTACTTCACAGAGGCTGCAAATATTCTTGAATTATAGCATCCATGTACATCATGTCTGCTTCTATTGTTCTCATGGTGCAATCGTAACTTCAGATTGATTGTTGTAAAATCTTTAACATTACCCATCATCATTACTACACAATGTCAACTTGATGACAAGTTGATTTCCATAGGTAAAATATAGAAATAAATCATTGAAGGTTGGAAAAACAATTTGTAAATTAATTTAGATTCATAATAAATGGAATGAAAATACAAACTTTAGATAATGTTGTAATAATTATCCTGCTTTTACCTCATTCTACAAAAGTCACTGTTTACTAATCCCTGTTTGCCACATACCAGTAAATTAGGTTTAATAGCTAATTTTCAGCCGTTATGTGCCAGTCCAGCTAATTATTACAGTAGCCTCTCCTTCCCACTGTTTGTGAGATAAAGGTTGACAGATTAGAGATTTTCCACTTCACTTTGACTTCTCTTCATATGTTTTTGCTGCATAGGGCAGAGGTCCTGCTTATGAGTTTTATGAGCTGTTACAAGCCCAGGAGCCTTTTTTTAAATGACCAGTTAAATAAAAAGAGATCGATAGGAACTGCATACCTGCCTAGAAAGAACAATAAAATTTATGAAGAGGGGGGGTAATAATTGCATCAGGGGAATTCCCACCTGCACACTGTTGCTCAGGAGCGCTTCAAAATATGAAGCTGTTAATGTGGAACGCTATGTGGGCCTCCCTGGTCCAGATCCCAGCTGGATGTGTTGCAGCCTGAGAAAAGTCTTTCACTTGGTATTATGAATTGGGTTGTCAGTAGCAAGTGTGAAGAAATTATATGTAATACAAATATAACCAGGTAAAACAGCTTGAATAAATGAGATGACAGTAAAGAGGAGCTGCTTTTGTATTGCAACACGAGCGTGGCAATGTTGTTTAATTTGGTGCTTGACACAGGGCAAGACACAGCCATTGATTGTTCTGTCAGACCAGTCATATTGCTTCTTATACATTCAGAAAACACAGTGTCACACATGGCAGACAAAATGGACATCACAGACAGGAAGGAGACATGAAAGAAGAAAAAAGAGTAAGACTGTTGGAAGGGTTAGAGGTGAGAGAGCTATATATTCTCTCACTGTATGAGACATACCCAGCAGTAATGCTGCATACGGTGTCTGATGGCATGGCTTTCGTTACAAGCTATTACTGCATCTATTCTAACTTGGGTCTTATTTTTGTAGTCTTGGCCATCCTTTTTAGGAAATATAAAATCATGAAACCGGTTATAAAATTAAAAAAGAAATTTTAATTTTAACAATTTAATTAGCAATACTTTAAATCCCTCTTAGTAAGTTTCTAGTATACATACATTCACTAATAAATGCTTTATAACAGTGGTTCCCAAACTGTGGTACGTGATGTAGGGGGTACGCAAAAATTGCATTAAAACATGGTTTGCAAAGAGTCTGATTACATTTTTAAACTGGCTGGAATTAATTGCAATAATAAACAGACCATTTCTGCTGGTCGCCGCCAGCCTAACCACAAAGAAACAGATAAATGGCTAAAAAATGATAAATTGCCCTTCCAGAGGGAGATCAACTGCTACCACCAGTCAGCCCACAGTCAAAAGTGCACTTTCCAGCAACAACAACCCACGTTATTCTTCACCTTCAACGTCTACCTTTGACCGGGATGCTAGTGATGCACCTGTGGCTGGCCAAGCTGACTGCATAGCCACGGACAGTGGTGAGGAGTCGGATGCAGAGCCGCCTGATGCGGGAAAGCATACAGCGACAGACAGAGAAACAACCTCGTCAAAAAGTGAAAATATGATGAAAACTACATTGTTTTGGGGTTCAGTGGATTAATACGTGTGGATTTACTGTGTGTTTACACAGTGTGTTATATGTGCAAAAGTACTGTCTTACAACTCAATGAACCCTTGTGCAGACATTTGGAAAAAGAAACATGCTCATTTGGCAACTGGAGAGGACATTTTCAAAATGTTGGACACCTTTGTGACATCAAACAGACTTATGTGCACACAATGGGTTGGTATCTGCACTGATGGTGCAAAGGCCATGACCGGGAGACACAGCGGAGTAGTAACGCATGTGCAAGCAGTTGCTGCTAATGCCACTTCACTGTAGCATCCGCCAAGAGGCTCTTGCTGTCAAGGGAATGTCTGTCAGCCTGAAAAATGTTTTGGACACAGTGAAAATGGTGAACTTTGTGAAAACCAGGTCCCTGAACTCTTGCATATTTTCTGCATTATGCAGTGAAATAGGTGTCACACTGCAGTGAGGTCAAGTTGGGTTTTTGTTCTGTTTCGTCATTTCCTGTTTTATTTTGATATTTACCTGCCCTCTCGTTTCAGGTCACTTGCCCTTCCTCATGTGTCACCGGTCTGATTGTCTTCCCCACCCTGATTGTTTCCACCTGTTCCCCATTACCCTGTGTATATCTTGTCTGCGTCTCCCTTTGTCTTGTGCCAAAGTGTTTCAACCTCAGATCGATCGTCAAAGCCTTTTTCCTTGCCCTTCCATAGCCATAGCGTTGTTGCTCGACTGTTCTTTAGTTTTTCTCCTAGATTGAGTGATTTTTTTGTTGTAAATTCTTAGTCTAGCCTTTTTGTTGTTGTTTTCCTTTTTTGTTTTTTTTTCTTAATGTTTAGTGCTGTTGTATTTTTCAGCCTCTTTCGGAGCTCCTTTAGTTAATGTTTTGCAGCCTGTTGTTTTTCCTCCATTGGAGTGATTTTTGTTTTCCCTAGTATAGGCCTGATTTCATAGTCTGCCGCAGCCTCACTCTGTCGAGGGTTTTTGTTATTTCATTAAATAAGCTCACTGACACCTCTACATCTGAGTCCTGCTTTGAGTCCGGCCTGACAATAGGCAGCAATCATGAGACATTACTACTTCATACAGAGGTGCGCTGGTTATCAAGAGGCAAAGTATTAACATGTTTCATATTAAACAATTAACTCAAGATTTTCTACAGTTACCATAGCTTTCATTTTCTGAGCATCTGCATCTGTTTCTTATACACATGGGTTATCTGGCAAATATCTTTTTTCGCCTAATGAACTTAATCTTGGATTACAAGGGGTTTCCACAACCATATTCAACGTGCGAGATAAAGTTATAGACATGATAAAAAAGTTGAACCTCTGGTTAAACTACATGGAAAACAACAAAACAGAGGTCTTTCCCACGTTTGCATGACGCAAATGAACTTGAAACATGAGATAACCACGCATCTCAGTGAGCTGGCTGCACAGCTGCGCAGGCATTTCACCAATTCTGACAGCTCAGACAGTTGGATACGTCATCCGTTTACAGCTGTGTTGACATCTGAACAGGAGAGTTTCATTGAGTTCACAACAGATGGTTCCCTGAAAATGAAATTTAATCAGAAGCCACTGCCAGATTTCTGTATCAGACTGCGCACAGAACAGCCCGTGCTGGCCAAACACGCTGTCAAGACTTTGATGCCCTTCACCACCACGTACGAGTGGATTTTCAGCCTTAACAATGACTTTCTGAAATTCAGCCCAATATTGCAGACACACCCTTCTCATTAAAGCTGTCAGTTTTTACTTCTGTTTCAAGTGATTTATAACTGAATATGTTCTAGAAATGTAGAAATGTTTGGTAGATTCCTTTTTTCAAAAGTGAACTGGTGTTGCCCACTGAAAATGCTGGTAGAAATTGATCTATTTGGTGAAAAATAAAATAATATAGCAACAATTTAAGTGATTTCTGATGTGTTATATGCTGTTTGTGTGGTGATGGTGGAGGGTGGGCTTACAGACCGATTTCTTGTGTGTGCGGGAGTAGGGGGTACATGGAGACCTGGAGGTCAGATGTCTGAAGGGGTACGTGGCTGTAAAAAGTTTGGGAACCACTGGTTTATAACATTTTATAATGTAGTTGTGTACAGCTATAATGATTTTTTAAGTGTATATACAAAAGTATTTACCAGCAATTCTAGCTTTTCCTTTGAAAAATTGATATTTTTACAACAATGTTTGTCATTTATTATCTCTTTATACAAAAGCCACTACATTAAGAACACATCTATGATATATTGTTATAAACCATTTATTATTATTAAATGTTTTTATACGGCTTACATGCTGAACAGTAGTATATAAAGTTTTCTGGCACTGAGAATAGCATTTACTTCTGTGTCCGATCTCTAACTAACTGTCATTAATATCTTTTTTCACAAAAATAAATTGTCACTAAAAGAATGCACTTAATACTCATCCTCATCCAGGAGTTAGATCTTTCTAGAGTGGGTCAACTGATGTAGGTAGAATATTTGTCTCTGTCATTTTTTATGTATGTGACATTTAATTTTCATCTCTGTATTCTTTGTCAGCTAGCATTTTGGACATGTATGCATTGATTTACTCACTTGTTATCCACATGTGGGTTGTTTTTTTTTACCTATAAAGATAAAGTATAATGGTGTACATATAACAAAACATAAAAGTACAACCTGATTGACGTAATAATGTCAAAATAATGTTCATAAAACACACAAATAATAAGAATGTAATATGCTGTAACTTTAACATGGGGTACCACACATTATGTGAGGATTGCTTGGCCATGTTCTGTTTGTGTGTGGGTATGCGTGCAGGCCCTTAGTGAAAATAATCATGGGGACTCAAAAAAGACAAACAAATCTAAGAAAATAAGACCCAAGTCATAATAAATCTGAATTAACTATCATTACTTTGTATACACATAAAACTAACAATGACATTATTCTGCATAAGTATTATGATGTAACATACTGTACATCACTGCCATGCATTGCATTTGGAGTACTAGACCCAATTGTATATACTATTTGCATTTGTTTAGAGCTGTCAGCACTTTATGGGCTCAGGGGTCCATGTAGTTTGGTTCAGAATTGATTGCACAGTGAAAACAATTCTGCCTACCCTCCTACACCCTTCCATCTTTCCTTTTCTACATTGTGCACACAGCATCCTGAAAACAGACATAAGAAAGATGCAAGCTGATTTCTCCTCCTTTCAGAGAGATACCATACTCCAAATGTTACAGGGTTTAGTTTCTCTCTGCACCACACAGAATAAAAAAAAAAAATTGTGCAATTTTAGAATCCAGGCAAAAATCATTAAATCATGACTCCTTCTTTGATATGGTGGTTATATCCAATAGTACCCTCAGGGCGGTGAAGCAAAAACAGTCATCACTGGAAAGGCCCAGAGCTAAAACTCCTATCCCACTGAGAACACTGCTGCTCTAACTGATCCAGCAGTTTGTCCACTGAGTCTTCTTTGTCCTCTAGCTTCAGGTATCGCCGGCAGCTGCTCAGGTCTAGCTGAGGCCAGCTTAGGTGAGTTTGCTCCTCTCCAGCATCCGCAACATGCTCTAGGATGTTGATGCAAACCTGTGAACCAGCCTCTCTCACTACCAGCTGATTCATTTGACCCTCTTCTCTGGGTGTGTGAAATCTTTCCTCCAGATGCACAACAGTTCGGGCCATGAAAGGGTTAGTCCTGTAGCTCATACTGTGGCACCGCCTTGGCTGGGAAGCTGGGATATCCACCTCATCCACCCCCAGTGTGGACATGGAGCTGGCACAGACCAGGCAGTTGTTAAGCTTCATTAGTGGGATGGACTGTGGCTTAAAGCTGGTACTACCCCCATGCTCAGCACCAGACTGTGTCTTAAAGTCTGCCAGTCTGGAATTATGTGAGTTGGAGAGGGAGGAGTGGAGGGATGATGGTGGGGACTCTAACTCCTGGTGGTGGAGAGCGTCTGTCTGGAGAACAGCTTGCTGGTAGATGCCCTGCGCACTGCCCACCTGGTCTGTGAGGTGTTTTGTCTGGAGCAATGGCTCAGAGCTGGTTAGCTGCTGTAGACAGAGGATGTTGAGATGGGTGGCTGGCAAAGTGCTTACCCACTGGTATTGTGTGGCCATTGAGTTTGTTGCTGCTATTTCTTTCAATTCTGCTGAGGGAATAACTGTAGAGACAGAGCACATTACACTGCGCATCTGGGCCAACAGCATCTGAGTCTCTCTGTCCCTGTTCTCGTACAGGACTGTATTGGCACATATGAGGATGAAGAGTCCCACCCCCATAATGACAGGTCCCAGCAGCTTCATCCGCTCACTGTGGATGAGGCTGGCTGCAGATAAGAAACCCTTAGCTCCCAGACTCCAGCCAGAAGTCTGTGACTCAGAGATACTTTCCCCCTCTGCAGCTCCCAGGATAGATGATCTTGCTATCTGGTAGGGCCAGTATCCAGCCATAGCAAGAGCGGTGCCAACAACCACAACGATGACCCCCAGCACCAGGAAAGCTCCAGGCATTGAGCGGATGCGAAGCTTGCCTTGGATCACCCCGTCTTTTTTCTTTCTGCCTCGTAAGGTGAAGCGAGACTTCCCATGGCAGGTAGGTGAAGTTGTTGTAGCATCTCGGGCCTTCTGGGTCTTCATGGAAAAGGTCAGTCCAGAGCTTTTTCTCCTGGTTACACCCTGTCAGAGGACTTTTAGAGTGAGGACATTTCAAAAGTTAATGCAATTATAATGAATACACATTGACATTCCTGTTTCTAGGGTGTACACTACATCAGTCAGCTATTTTTTTTCAACTACTAGAAAAATGTGATATATAGTACAAACTAGTTTGTTTGTTCTGTAGAAACATAGTAGTTAAACATGGTGGACATGTGGTGCCTGTAGATATAAAAGTTTCATTCTGGAAGAACAAACATATAACAATTCTTATTTTCAGCTGATTATACACTAATTAAAACATTTTTAATTTCTCACATATTAAATATGTAGATAGACCCCACTATATCTGACACAGAAGATGAGATGTTGGTATGGAGGCTTCAGCATGATTAAAAGTACCTTTGAGCTAATGACTATTTTGAGATAATTTTAAAAATAGTTAAACTATATTTAACAATTGTCCCTTCATTCCAATATTCTTATCCAAGTTAGCTATTTTCTACTTCAAAAGAAATCCATCCCCAAAACTTCTCTCAAAGGCTTAAGAATGTCATGTTTCCATCTGTCATGTTTCATCTAAAAATGGAATTTAGAAAAAGACTAGGCATTAGGCGTTAGACATTCTTTGGAAAATGACAACCTGGCAATTTGGCAAAAGTACAACAAACATAAGTAACTTGGCAAACACTGTTTAGAATATTCTGAATACTTATAATTGATGTAATTCAATTATATAAATCAATTCTAAACATATTGACAAAATCTATGATCCTTTTTCAAGGCTTTCTAGTAGATTCACAGCCAATACTTCCAGTGTGGGATTTTTTTATTTTATGGAATTCAATCTAATGGTCAACCAGCATAACCAGCATAACACTACTGTACATAGATGTGCTGAATAGGACAACTTGTTTAATGTTGTCTTCAAAAAAAAAAAACAACCATCTCCACCAGCCTTAATATGCAGCTAAATACTTGAGGATGTAAAAAATTCTCTGGATTCTCTGGCAGAGCTTCAAAGCCTCTGAGCATCCCATCTGTAACACATAGAAACATACATCTGGCTTTAGGTTTTTGGTTTGCTGTAGATTCAACCAAATAATTTCCTTCTAAAATGCATTTTATATGTCATCATTAAACTAAAGGACTAAAAGAATACGGTATTTTCCGCACTATAAGGTGCACCTAAGGCCTTCAATTTTCTAAAAAGCAGACAGTGCACCTATGGATCAATATTGGTTAATCATGGCTACTGTAGTCAGGGGTCGATACCTAAGTAACAGCGGTAAGAACAGTAAAGAGGAATTCCAGTTCAACACCATTTGTGTGTGTGTAAAGACCCCAAAATGGCTCCTTTTAAGAGACATGCTTACGTCACAGAACATTGGTTTGTATTCTATTAATAAAGTTTGACTGACTTATCTGACTGTTTTGTTGACATTCCCTTTAGCGCAGCTCCATCTAGTGGATGCATAACGCAACCCCAGCCGCTACTGTAGCTTCTATTCTATGCGCCTATATATGAAAACAGTTTTAAAATAGGCCATTCATTGAAGGTGAAGGACTAAAAAATGTATCCCAATAATTCGTATTTATCACGGTAACGATAAAAAAGACGATAAATAAACACCAATTCAGCCTTATCTTTTTGACTATAAATCTATCACCAAAATAATAATAAAGGCTAGGGTGGTGGTGTGTTGCTGTGGGCGTGTCTATACCTGCTGAATGTAACCGCTGTGAAAGAAGGAAATAACTTTTTATTTCTCTGATTATTAACAGCTTTATCAAGGCCGGTTCTCACTCTCTGTTATTGTTGTCTGTCTGTCTCTCTCTCCCTCCCTCATCATCGGACACAAATCAAATTAAGCTTCTTCGTGTCATTATTTTGCAGCGTAAATTGCGAGTCAGACTCAGATTTAGAAGCTGGCACATGATATAAACAAAGTGAGAACATACACACACAGGTAGATTATCAGAGTTTAGTCTACGAATCCACCTGGATAGTCTCTGCTTCAGAGACATTTCAGGCTGTCTGTGGAGGTTCAACCGATCTGAGTGTCTGATTGGCGGAAAGAGCTCCTCGCTGCCTGGCGTATCTGCTTCGCCTTCCGCCATGTTTGTCAATATGTGTGTTGGGTTGCTAGTGCGTCACGCACATATACATGTCATCAATGGGAATTTATCGTTTTTATCGTGGGATGACATATTCTTACCGTGGGGAATATTTTTGACGATATCGTAAACGATGAAATATCACACATCCCTACCTGGGAGAGACGTTTCTGCCAGATGCCATGTTGCTTTTCAAAAGGATATATTTAAACTGGCGGCTGGTAAAACATATTCTAGGTGGGGCTGTGCCATATTCAGTCAGTTTCAGAACCCATCCTGTCCCGATACAATTAACACAAACCAGTGCTCTGTGAAACAAGTAATTATTTAATGCCAATATAAAAAATTAGGTAATCACAAGCTTTACATGTAAAACAGAACTTGTAAAGAATTGACTATCAGTTTCTAACAAAGCATGACATGTTGGAAAAGATGTTGACTTTTAAACCAGTGCCTCCTTGGTACAGAGGTGATCAGCTGTGACAGAGCTGTTGAGGACATGAAACTGTGCCGTTAGTTAATAGACAACACAAGAGGCATACCGTTAGAATATACAATAACATCAAATTATACAGATTAATAAATGTTTATATGAACTCTTAACATGTATAAAGGATGTATAATATAGAAATATATATCACATGGTTTAACTCAAACCTTACATATACAGTTAGCTTCCCTTTTTCGCTAGCTTGCTGTCTGATATCATGGTGAGGTTGATCTTTTTCACACGTAGTTTGTCCAGCAAAGTTCCCTTTTTAAACAGATGCTGAAGGAGTGATTTTACCGTAGTGAGGGTTGGGTCTTAGAGAAGTAGAATAGCGCTTGTAAAATAATCGCAGTTTCTGGAGTTGATTTGAGCACTTGGCTAAATCGTCTGTCAAACTTTCATACCTTAAATTAGCGATTGGTTTAACTTAGGGCTGTCAATCGATTAAAATATTTAATCGCGTTTAATCTCATGAATGTCAATTAACTCACAATCAATCGCATATTAATCGCACATTTTTATCTATTCGAAATGCAATTTTTTTTCTGTGTTACAGCCATTCACGTCTGTAGTAATACTGTCAATAAACATACTTAGTCATAAAAGCAGCTCCTAAAACAAGGCGAATCAAAATAAAAGTGCATATCATTGAGCATATCATTGTAAACTAGGACTCAGCCTATAGTGCAGTTACAGTAAACCATCGTTTACACTTTCCTTTTCTTAAGTTTTTTTTAAACATACTAGCAGTCAGGTTGTACTGCTCTTCTTTATTCATCAGAGGCTTATCAACCCAGCCTATGAAAGGATGAACATGAACCTGTTGAACAGTTGAGCCAACCTGATAGCCTACTTATTTCCTTTGAAGTAAGTTTGTTTTTAGTTGCGGTATCCATGTGCCTGTGTCGAAATCCATCCATTGTCGCCTGGTTCTGATGCGTAGGAGGCGGAGAATTTGAATCACCTGTGTGTTTGGCCATCAAATGGTACTTCAGACTTGTCGTGCTACGATGGTAACTCAATTCACATCGACAGTACATGCAGATAACTTTGGTCTTATCAACTGACCCATCTGGCAAAGTTTTAAAACTAAACTTTCCATTCATAAGTTTGTTAGCCGCGTCCATTTCAACGTCTTCTGCTCCACATCTAAACAATGGCATTGTGGGGCACGCTAATTGTTTTGTTTCCGGTTTACAGCCGGATCCTGTAGTTTTTCTAACGTGGCCACAGCAGTTTGTGAAAAAAACTTATCAGAGGTCACAAAGAGCGTTAATCTTGCGTAAAAAAAGAATAACAACGTTAAAATTGTTTTGAATTAACGCATTAATAACGCAATATTTTTGACAGCACTAGTTTAACTGCTTTATAGACCCGCCTCATAAGGGCGATTTCTCCAGTGCACCAGAACAGCTGAGACATGCAGACAAGGGACAGCATGTGGATTTTCTATCATATTTTGCACATATTAATGGGTGTATAACATTATTCAAACACACAAATATTGAAAATATGAATCATTTAATATATATATATTTTTTATGGCTTAGGGAGGGCAGCGCCCTATTGCCCTCTATTGGCCAGCTGCCACTGTTTGAACTAGAGTCAGACTCTGACCACGAAGAGACAGAATATGGGGTGCCGTTTGAAAAAGTGGCTGGCGCTGAAAATAACAGCAACATTTTGTCACATTTAGCTTCAAACAATGTTTAAAAAACTGGTTTGAAGTTTTGAGAGTCACTTTTTTGCACATTTAGAACAATATTTGTGAACTTAGAGATATTTTTAATATTTAAATCCAAATGTTAAATGTAAAATCTAAAT
This sequence comes from Collichthys lucidus, assembly GCA_004119915.2. Taxonomy (NCBI): domain Eukaryota; kingdom Metazoa; phylum Chordata; class Actinopteri; family Sciaenidae; genus Collichthys; species Collichthys lucidus. The sequence continues at coordinate 150,173 of CM014097.1, forward strand.
GCCAAATCTAAATGTAAAATCTAAATGTTAAATCTAAATGTTCAATATAAATCCAAATGTTAAATCTAAATATAAATGTTAAATCTAAATATAAATGTTAAAGTACCAAAATAAAAGTTCAAGGAGGTCAAAGCATGTATATGTTCATCAATGTGAATATAAAAACGATTAATCAAAATCAGTTAAATGTACACGTTAGTGCTCTTTATTCAGAAAACCCTCATGTCACATCTACATTTCAGGATCTGGTTATTATAGACACAGATTAAATGTTAAATATAAATATTTCAATATTTATCATCACAGTGTTACACACATTAGCTATAAACACTCAGCATTAGAAAAATACACACGTTGCTTTGGTGCTTACATAAGAAGTAAACATTTATAATCATCACAGTGAATATAAAAATTAATGGTTTTGATAACACTAACCCGAATCGAGATCGGATTGAATCGGATTATGATAATCTCAGTTTTGAGAAACGGAAATTAAATCGATTCCTGGAATTTGAATCGATACCCAGCCCTAGTAGAAACCAATGCACTAGAAAAGATCTCGTAATTACGAGAGCTTTTCTCTTAGACACCTTATCTCATAATTACGAGAGCTTTTCTCGTAATTATGAGATAAGGTGTCTAAATTTTTTTTAGCCAGTGAATGCAATGAGCTTCCATAATGTAATGTGTTTTTATATCTTTTCATATGTTTGAACTCTGGCTAACGCTACTACCCTGTAGTGTGTTTATGTACTGGCTTTTGGAAAGCTACGTAGATAAATGTACTTAAATACAAGTAATGTACGTAACATTACTCAGCTGTTCCCCTCACACCAGTAATATACAATCTCATGTGTTTGCTCCACAACCATAAAGGTCGAATTCATTTTTTACTTATTAGTAAGTCATTCTTTTGTCTGAACTCTATTAGCCACGTTACTTTATTGCAGATATTTGGCAGAGCAGACTATGGGCCTTTATGTTTAAGGAGAATAGAGCTTCAAGTTATTTTATGCATATTAGTAGTTTGTTGGATACAAATGAGGTGACTGGAGCTAGCTTCGCCAGAGCAGGCACTGTCAGTCTGTCTGAAACCTCATAACATGTATGTTTACCAGATATTGAGGCATAGATAATATGTACTTATTGACATGAACAACTTGAATAAATTGTTGCATTCTGTAACCTGTGTACTTAATAATTACCGTTACCTGTGTACTAGGTTGACCACCCTAGCCTGCCTTGAACCTGTGTGTAATCTATCTACAGAGGAGACTATGGGCCTCTATGTCTGAAGGGAATACAGCAGTAAGTTCTTTTATGAATAGAAGTAGTCTGTTACTTTTGTAATATAAATGAGTAAGGATTAAAGTACAATAAAATACTGTCCCCTCTATCTTACATTGCTTACTGTTAATCTGTCATGTTTGTTACTTGTTATCATGTTACATATCAAACACTAAAAGCACACAAAACTGTTCATATAGATTTAACCTTTATTGTCATGATTCCTTCGAACATCGCACAATTTTTGAAAATAAATGTATTCAATATACTGCCTAGAATAGCAGTCTGAAAAAGTTTTGGTCAGCATTTAGCTTTCAAAAAATTTCAGAAGAAAAGATGGACACATGTTATAAAAGCATGTCACTGTGTAGTTTAGACTAACCATTATGTACACTTTGTTTTAGCTGTTACAGATACTAGGTCTACAGGAGCTCTGTAAGCTGGTGTTGGGTATTTCTCAGCCAGAGAATCCGGGTGGTACTGCTCAGCTGTGTGGTGTGACAGAAACAGTATAGAGTCCCCAGATAGTCAAGGTAGGAGGGGTCAAACCGATCCTTTATTTAACCTCGACACCTCTTGTTTCCTTGATCTTGCAAACTGGGCTGCGAGATCCTCAAGGATGGGGATCTTTAGCACCACATCCACGTATGAGCCAGAATCTAGGAAAACCTTCTCATAGATGAGGTGCAACATAACCTATACAGGAGGGAGAAAATTGGTATACTTTGCGAAATTATCCAACTTACATAAGTTAAGAGCCCTGTTTTATGTTATATGTTTTTCACTTGTATAATAGATGTTTGCACATTCTTTGACTTATTGCCATTTTTAATAAAAGTGTGTAAAACTTACCAACAGTTGGTTTTACTTTCACTGTCTTAGCTGTTGTTGGGAAGTTCAATCTGAATAGCAGCTCACCAGCTGGTGTTGTAGGTTAGGGACACCCAGCACTTTTATTGAAGTGGAGGGCTGTCAGGTAGGGAAGTGAAACAATAACACAGAAATATGACAAATATGATTAAGAGCACAGGCATAAATATACATTGTACTCATTCAGTAAGTATCAGAATCACCTTTATTTGCCAGGTGTGTGTACACAAATTGTCCATACATATACATACATTGAGAGCAACATGTAAATGGAGTCAAATTCCTTGTGTGTACACACACCTGGCCAATAAAGTGATTCTGAAAGTTACTACTTGCTACTTCTTTCAGTCCAGAAGCCTACATAAACAGGCAGCCTGACGTCATTAAAACTGGACAATATCCAGGTGGAGCTCATGAACTGAACTGATGCTGTCCCTTGTTTTGTAACACTTATTCACACACCGTTATTCTAGAAAACTCCTGTAGCACTATAGAAATGCTGTCTACTGTCAGTCTGGCTGTTTGTGGTTTATTAATAATTCAATTATTGATGATCAGGAGGAGAACTAGAATAGTGAGAGAGAGAGAAAGGAGAAGATGCGCTGCTCTTCTAAGACTAGCAAGACGTCGTCAAATTAGTGCCTTTTAATTAGAGTAGATATCATTTTCTTTAATTAATGCAATAAACCATCCTCCGTCAAACTACAACCCCTGCTGACTCCCGTCCATCTGCCATATTTATGTTCCTTTCCGCGCCCAGAGAACTTCTGGCAATGCATGATGGGATATCTTGCTTTGGTTAGTGACCATCGGATGTTCACTACATTTCGCAGTGAATTGTGGGATACATGCAGTGCACTATATAGTGGACACTAAACATTCGGACACCACTACAAAATGGCGTGGTCACTATATATAGTGCACTACATAGTGGTTAGGGAGTGATTTCGGACACAGCCCTTGTATTGTAGCTTTGTTTACTGTACTATGTACTATGTATTAGAAAGCTACGTAGATAAACTCAGCTGTTCCTCTCACAGCAGTAACATACAAGCTCAGTCAGCGTGTTTGCTCCACAACCATACAGGTGGGAAATTCATTTTTTACTTATTAGTAAGTCATTCTTTTGTCTGAACTCAATTGGCTACGTTACTTTATTACAGACATTTGGCAGAGCAGACTATGGGCCTTTATGTCTAAGGGGAATAGAGCAGTAAGTTATTGAGTGTGCATGCAAAGCGCACACTATATGTTATCCACCGCGCTTATTGAGTGTGCTCCTTCAGGCACACTCTTTAAAACCTCTCGGGCTTATTCTTCAGCTTATTGAGTGTGCGTTCAAGGTGCACACTATATGTTAACCACCGCGCTTATTATTATTATTGAGTGTGCCTGAAAGAGCACACTCTTTATTATCTCTCGGGCTTATCGAGTGTGCCTGAAAGAGTACACTCTTTATTATCTCTCGGCCTTTTTGAGTGTGCCTGAAAGAGCACACTCTTTATTATCTCTCGGGCTTCTTATTATTATTGAGTGTGCGTGCAAGGCGCACACTATATGTTATCCACCGCGCTTATTATTATTCTTCCGCCCTATTTTTGGCTCGCTACTCCTCCCCGAGTTTTTGTCTCACATACACAAAATGGGTATCAGAACGTGTGGCTCAGCCAGGACATGGGTGCTATGAGTTTCAGCAAACGGTTTTGCCAAAAACCACGCCAAAAAAATGAATGGGTGTGTATTGCGAGAACTTTCCAGAGCTAAAGTGAAGGATGTCATCGCTAGAGTGCAGGGGGAGAGAAAAAGTCGTCGAAAAATAAATTTGTAAACTGCGACTGTGGCCGCAAATGCACAGCTACAGACATGATTATCCCCTCAAACGTAGGAAAATTCCAGGCAGTCGCAGTGATAACACTGTTGAAGCTGTCTCTGTTATAGTTTTGGCTCGCTACGTGTTAATTGATCGACTACCTCCCCTCACAGCTTCATAGACTCCCATGTAATCCGGAGCAGAAATCTTTCCGGTAGGAGGAGGCACCACCTGTGCTTGCTTTGACTCTTGAGGCCAAAGTTTATACAATTTTTGCCTGAAACTTGGCACAGACATGATCCACAAGACGAGCATTCTTCTGGTCATCTCAGATTTTGGTTTCAGGCATACCTTATAGTTTGTTTTTGGCCACCTTCGAGGGGGATCATTCAGACATATACTATGCATCTTAGTGGGACAGACAGTGCATATGCAGCACCCGGGGTCAGCAGACAGAAGCCGAGCGGCCATTTTTCTAGTTCTTGGCACTTAATTTGAACCTGTCTGTGTAAAATGGCAGACAGAGACAGCAGAGCGTTAGCGCAAGCTGTAAAGACATGCTATTTGCAAACATTAGCAACCAATGCTAAAATTAATGCTAATTAACATTAGCCACTAGGAATTAAATACATGTTAATTACTAATATGCTGATGTCAACATGCTAATGTTAAGTAGTAAGGCGTCAGCGCATCAGCAATAACATGCTAATGTTAACATGCTCATGTGAGGTGCAGATTAGCTGCTGCTGATTAGGTCCTGGTTGCTTGGCAACCTCAACCTGCTTGAAGGAGCAGAGGGGGGAGGGCCCAGGAGGCAGAAGCCGAGCGGCAGCCATTTTAGTAGTTCTTGGCACTTAATTTGAACCTGTCTGTGTAAAATGGCAGACAGAGACAGCAGAGCAGCTAGCTCCTTAGCGCTACCTGTAAAGACATGCTATTTGCTAATATTAGCGACCAAAAGGAATTAACTACATGCTAATGTTAACATGCTAATGCTAACAGGCTAATGCTAGCATGCTAATGCTAACATGCCAATCCTAACATGCTAATGTTAACTGCTAGTGCATCAACGTTAACATGGTAATGTTAACGTGGTAATGTTAACATGCTTATACTAACCTCTAGTGCATTAGCGTTAACATGCTAATGCTAACATGCTAATGTTAATTGCTAGCACGAAAGCGCTAGAAGCTCCTGTGTCTAAATGAACATGTTAAAAATGACTATTTGAGGTGTGCTTTTTGGATACAGACCCCCAGCAACAGCCCTCTCGTCACTCTCAAAATTTGTTTTTTTAATACTGAATACTGGTGCCGAAAGGTCTCCCACACTATTGTTATCCTGTTTCATTATTATTATTGGTGTGGGTGCCTGAAGGGCTATTACACTATTACATACATTATTACATAGACTATTGTTATCCTACATCTTTATTATTATTTTTCTTCTTCCGTACGTTTTTTGGCCTCTAACTACTCCTACAAATTTTGTCCCACAAAAATAAAAATTATACCACTAGATTCAGCTCATTTATGCCAGAGCGGCTATTACTTTTCTACATTCTACTATTAATATTCTACAAATTATTCAACTTTTTCTGCAAATATTTTCCTATTTAAAATGCATTACACAAACTTCAAATCATTCTACAAAACTTCTACAAACATTCTACAATTTCAACAACTTGTACTACTACTACAGACTTCATTCAAATTCATTCAAATTGTACACAAACTCGTATTCAACTTTTTTCAAAATCTTTTACCGGTTTTAAACTATCAAGGCTCAAAGTTGAGCGGGTTTTTACTCAAATTCTGCGTTTATAATGAGTGTGTATGTGGTTTCCTAGAGTGATGACATCATCAGCTAGAGTGTGAAGATGACAAAACGATCAGTGAAAAAATAAAACGTTTTTGACTATGGTGGCCTCAAATGCCCAGATACAGACATGATTATCCCCTCAATCGTAGGAAAATTCGAGGCGGACGCAGTGATACCACTGTTGAAGCTGTCTCTATTATTGTTTTGGCTCTCTATGTGGTAATTGATCGACTACTCCCCCCTAGAGCTTCATAGACTCCCATGTTATTCGGAGCAGAGAATTTACCGGAAGGAGCAGGGCGCACCTGTGCTTTCTCTGACTCCTACGGCCAAAGTTTATACAATTTTCGCCTGAAACTTGGCACAGACATGATACACAAGACGAGCATTCTTCTGGTCATTTCAGATTTTGGTTTGAGGCATACCTTATAGGTTTTTTTTGGCCCTCTTTGAGGGGGATCATTCACACATATACTGTGCATTTCAGTGAGACAGACAGGCTGCATGGAGCACCTGTGTCTAATTAATCTGACCTGCAGCTCACCCAGGTTGCTTGGCAACCTCAGGCTGCTTGAGGAGGAGAGGGGAGGGGCCAGCAGACAGAAGCGGCAGCCATTTTTGTAGTTCTTGGCACTTCATTTGAACTCGTCTGTGTAAAATGTGCACACACACACACACACATACACACACACACACACACACACAGTAACACACACACATATTGTACTATTATTTTACTCAATTCTACTATTCTACAAATTATTCAACTTTTTCTACAAATATTTTACCATTTCAAATCCATCATACAAACTTCAAATCTTTATACAGACCTACAATTTAAATGACTTCTACTTTACTACAGACTTAATTCAAACTACACATTTTAACAGGATCTTGTACTATTACACTTTTATTCTTATTTTTTTTAGATTCAACTCATTTAGAACATTTCTACAGACACAAGCATGCACGCACACACGCACACACACACACACACACACACACACACACGCACACACAGACACTGAACAGACCCTCAGTAAACAGATCGACATCATTGTGTTCAAACAATAAAAATCTGCTGATCTACGATCAATACAGGCTAAGCTGCACACCTGGACAGGTGAGCTCTCCCTGGTTGCTTGGTAACCTCAAGCATGCCTTTGACTAACTTTATTGAAGTCTGTGTATGATATCAGTCTATCAAGACTACATTTTTAATGTCGGCCATTTTATCCTTGTCTCTAACAAACACAAACACATAGATAGAGAGACAGACACACCACACACAGGCAGACAGACAGGCAGATGCACACACACACACAGATAGAACAAGCACACACACAGTTTTTCGAAATAAGAGTCCCTTAAAAATAAGAGCCCAGTAAGAAGGCAATGATGACACAGCTTGTTATATTTTTACTGGATTTTCTCTTCGAGGGACTTCATTTGAAACTTTTGTGTCAGAGGGTCAGAGGGAGAGGGACTGAGCATGCACAGCTGTCACAAGCATGCGCACACACACACACACACACACACACACACACACACACACACACACTCCCCCATCCACAGCCCATAGACTGCCATGTTAAAAAGGCTGGACATTTTCTGGAGACCTAACCTTTCTCTCTCTTGCTCTTAAGGACACATTTGTAAACTGATCAGGAAGTTCTCATGTTGCTTGTGGTTAAGTCGGTTCAATGATTGGAGATACGGTTCTGGTCAGAAATCCTTCCTGTTCGAGAGGAGGTCTCAGCATTTTCTCTCAATTTCTAAGTGACATAACTGCAGTAACTGCTCTGCTGATTACAGTTGGTCCTGGTTGCTTGGCAACCTTCGCCTGCTTGAAGAGGAGAGGGGGGAGGGGCCAGCAGACACAGACACACACAATAGCTGCTAGCAAGCAACTATTGATCTTCTGCGTGTTTCATGGCATTATTATTATTATACACGCACACACACACAGTAACACAGACACACACACACACACACCCACTGATAACACTGTTGAAGTTGTCTCTGTTATAAATGAGTCTAAATATACATGTTAAAAATGACTATTTGAGGTGTGCTTTTCAAATACAGAACCCCGGCAACAGCCCACTCGTCCCTTCCAAAATTTCTGCGGGAAAGGCAAAGGCGAGGCACTCGTCAACTATTGTTCTTCTGCGTGTTTCTTGGCATTATTAGTGACGAGTGCCTACGACACTCGTCAACTACTCCCAGAGCTAGCAAGCTCTGGGAGTAGTTGACCCAAGCAACCAGTTGGTCCTGGTTGCTTGGCAACCTTTGTCTGCATCAAGAGGAGAGGGGGAGGGGCCAGCAGACACAGACACACACAATAGCTGCTAGAAAGCAACTATTGATCTTCTACGTGTTTCATGGCATTATTATTATTACACACACACACACACACACACACACACAGTAACACACACACACACACACACACACAGTAACATAGACACACATGTAACCCAGATAAAAAACATGTGTATTAAAAAGGTATATTTTATATCTAAAAGAGAGAGAGAATATGTGAGTTAAAAGACTGTCAAATTCATGAAGAAAAGACTATTTGTGGTTATTCTTGTAGAAAAACTAGGGGAATGTTAATTTGAAAGGGGTGAGTTGTGGTTAGGGTTGCCACATGTGTCTGACAAAAATCCTGGACATTTTGACCATCCAATCGGCGGCGGATTATCGGCGACTATCGGCGGCGACTATCGGCGGCGACTATCGGCGGCGATAATCGGCCTTTTGGTGGGAAGCAACGCAGCTCTTTAAACATCTAACCCATAAATATATCACACTTTCACACTGAAATGTTACTGCTCTCATTATTTTATTACTCTTCAACATATCAGATTAATAATTACTTAACCATTTATTTCCAACTTTTTCTGGAGCAGTCCAGTTTTCATTTTTCTTATCTCGGTTATCTTTAGATAAACATTTACAGTTTTTTGTGTTTTTAAGATTACAGCTGACACTGAGGGTAAAAGAGAAAAATAAATAAGAAACAAAAAAATTAAAAAGATGAATTGCTTTTTAACACTTTCTGGAGCTGTCCAGTTCTCATATTTCTTATCTCAGTTTTTTTCTCAGCTTTAGAAAAACATTTTTTAATAGGCTAATTAAGATTACAGCTGACACTGAAGATAAAAATAATAAAACAAATAAATAATAAATAATTCAAGATGAACCAAATTAGAATATATAACACTATATAAATCTCTGTACAATACAACAGACCACATTATTTTGGCTTATTTCCAGCATTTTTTGGCTTGGACAGCTGGGGGCAGTAGAGAGCACAGATAGAAGGGGGAAATAATTAAGTTCAGTAGAGTGTAGCTATATAAGGGGAAAATAATTAAGTTAAGTAGTTTACTGTAGTGTACATTAGTGTAGTACTACAGAGTAGTGTAGTATAGTGTTGTGTTGTGGTGTGTTGCGTAGTGCAGTGTAGTGTAGTGTGTTTGTTCTCTAGATTGTCTCCCCCAGCACATCAGCACCTGTTATGAGACCAGGGGGGGAGGGAGAGAGAGAGAGAGAGAGAGAGAGAGAGAGAGAGAGAGAGAGAGAGAGAGAGAGAGAGAGAGAGAGAGAATTAGCATGTGACTGAGATATAGAATGTGCATCTGCTCCTTGCTGCTCTCTTTAAAACAAATACATAAGAGGACAGGAGAATTATTTAACTGGACACATACACTTATTTTTTATTTAAAATTAGTCACCAAAATCTTACCTATGCCTCCATTTATATTTTGCATCCTTCTTGGCTGCGGCTATTACTCCTGGCTGATTTTTAATGAAGGTCTTGAACTGGGTGCAGGACAGTGGAAGATTTAGCCGGACTTGAAGCTCAGCCTTCACCATTGCAACTGAAAGTCTGTTTCTTTTATCAGTCCAAACATCCTCCATGTGGCTGAACACCCGTTCTGCATAGGCATTGCTCACAGGTATTGAAAAAATGAATGCAACCAGTTTGAGCAGCTCTGGTGTGTCATTTGCTTTGGTGAAAAAATGGGCCCATTTTTTGTCTGGGGTTAGGTCAGTTGGAAGGGTCTGAAACACTTCATTCAGGATGTTCACTTCACTGTACAGTCGGTCTTCATCCAGATCCAGGGCTACTTTCTCCTTCAAAACTTCGAAATCAGACCATTGGGGTGTTTGTTTTAGGCTCAGACAACCAATGTTTGCAAGCATCTCATCGTTGAAGTCAAATCTTTCTTCAAGATACTTCACTGCTCTCTCAAAAAATCGATCTGCCAGGCTTCTGAATTGTTTCTGCTGATTGGGCAACAGGTTCTTCATTTTGTGCTTCGCCTTGCTCCCATAGAACCCGTCCCTGCGCCTAGAGACAAGCTGACTGTGCAGGCGGTTCATCACTGTGTTCACATTAACAAGAGTAGCACCATCACATTCAAGCACTCTAATAGAGGCATCAAACTCTTGCATGACATTGTGCATGAATGCCAGAACACATTCACCCAAAGTGCAATCCGCATCCTCTGTATCACCTGCACCACACACAAATGACCAGACAATATGTGGGCAGTCGTCCTTTCCTTGGAATACAAAGTAAGACTTCAATGCTGGCCAACACTCAAGTATTCTTTGACTTGCTGGTAACAAAGACACCCACCTTGTGGGAACATGCCTCAGTATCTCCTTGTAAGCTGTGTTTGTAAATTCACAGAACTCCTTGAGCACTTCCACTTTTTTAGCTGAGCAACTGAATTCGCTGTAGACCTTCAGCACAAAGGCCTCCACATCACACCCAGCTGCACTGAAGACACGATTAGCTGTTTTCACAGTGTTGTGTATCATGTGGCACTTGCAATTGCCCTTCACAATTTTTGGGTTAGCCAATTTCAGTTTCTGGTACACTGAATTGTGCCTGCCATAATTAACAGATGCATTATCTGCACCATAGGCACTTATTTGTCTCAGTGACAGCCCGTTAGTCTCAGTGATGGACGAGATTTTCTTGAATATTGCATCACTAGATTCATCAGGGTCCTCGTAGAAATCGAGTAATCCGTATTTCACTCCCTCTGATGGACTAAAATACTGGACGGTGTAAGGAAACACCTTGGTGTGACCAGAATTTGAAGCATCAGAACAGACGCTGAAATACTGGGCTTTTTCCAGCTCTGCTGACAAACGTTGTTGACTAAATGGTGCTAGTACGTTTTCAACTAAAGCCTCCGTTTTAGTTCGGCCACACGATAGCTTTGTTGCGATCTTGCTGTCGTTGAATATGCTCGCATTCAACTTGTTTTCACAGTCGGTGGATAGATAGCTGTGCCTGTGGCCGTGACGTGCAGTGTGATAAGTGCTGGTTAACTCAGCCACCACCACTCTCTCGTGTGATGATTTCGTGATCAAAAATGTGGAGATGGCCTTGTTCTTTTGTGAGCTGAGCAGTCGATTTACATGCTTTTTTGATTTAGCGTGGTCATCTAAGGCCGTTTTGCCCTCATATTTTACCAAAATTTTCGCTAGGCAAAGTGAGCAGCTAGCATGAAATGGCTCGCCTGGGCATGGTCTTAGCCACTTAACATACTCGTCCTGTTTTGTCCACTCATCTTTGAAGCATGTCGATCTTTTACTCTTTTTTTTAACTGGTCTGTCATCACCTGCTCTTTCTGAGTGACCCTCGTCATCCGTCGTCTCTCCACCCATGATTCTCCTATTTTTCTCTTCGATTCTCGCTTCCTCTTCTCCACACCTTCTACTTTCTCTCCTCTTCTTCCTCTCACCATTCCGATAGCCCGCCGCGGCGCTAATGTCAGAGCCAACCACTCGTGCAGCCAGCAACCCAAAACAACCTGGACAGACCATGAAAATCCGGGACAATCAGGAAAATCCGGGACGTGTGGCAACACTAGTTGTGGTCCCGGTCTGTCATACAGTCGGAGGGGCAGACGCAGTCTGTAATCCCACCTGACGCAGGTTCACTTTTCGCCGAAGCCTCTAGGAGCAAGAGGAAGCATGTTCTGGACACGGTCTTAATGTCAGGACGGAGAAAACATAAAAGTGGATAAACTGGAAAAAAAAGGTGATTAAAAACTCCGACCAAAAAAAAACGACCACGACCTGCAGGAGTGCAGTTGGAGGATTCGCTCGGGTGGAGAATCGCAGCGGTGAGAGATCGTCCTGCTGTGCTAATGCTAAATGCTAAAACGCTAATTCTACAAGCTAAACGGCTAACTCCGTGAGCTAACCACTAGCTCAATGCTAATATCGGAGCGCTAGCTCCGGGGCTAATCAGCACTGCCAGTCACACCAAGCTCTGATGTAACAATTTTGTCTAGCTTTTACTTGAGTTATGGTGTGCCATGTGTGTGACTGTGAACATATTTGTTTATTTTAAGCACATTAAGTTATGGTTTCTTACTGTGAACATTACAAGAGTTTACATTTTGGTTATTTGTGATAATTAATATCGTGCGGCCGGCCGGTCTCCCCAGCTTCCTGACCCACGGGTGAAAGTGAGCCTCTCCGTCCTCCTCCTCCTCCTCGGGGGGGGACGAGACAACCCTGCTGAATTTAAGCATATTACTACCAGGACATGGTCATATTTGTTGCCAAAGATTTTTTGTTGTAGGTTCAATTTAGACACACTACAGTAGCCTCTTTATTTGCTGCTGTTCAAGTTCAAGGAGCTGAGTCATCTTGTTGGCTTTGGTTGGCCATGGTTGGTTAAATACAAAAAAAAAATACACTAATCAATATCAAATGCTAACTAACAATAACCATTAAAAAAACTTTGTTTGAACAAAGCTTTCAGGATGTTTCTTCACATTAGAATAGCCCTAATTATGTGTGCCTACTATTTTAAGGTTTCGTTTGGAATTGCACAGTAGCCTACCTCTTAACAAGGCTCCTGTTCACACATACTTTGACCTTCTTCAAATGTTTGATATCCCTGGGAAGCTGAGCTTTAGCAGATTTCATTAATGTGGAAAAAGTAACTGTGTTAGGCACTGACAAAGCGACACAGACAGATCATAGCATTAAATAAATGGAAGTGTCCACATTCTAGTCCCCAAGTGATATGATGCTAAGTGAACATGCTCTGACCCATTTTGATATTGCATTTTGATATAATAATAATAATAATTAATAATAATAATTAATAGGTTATTGTAAATGGACTGCATTTATATAGTGCTTTCCTTACATGGTACCATAATGATAACGTTTATTTCGGTCATTTGAGACTTGATTTGGGACAAAAGACTTGAGACTTGACTTGGCATTGCCGTCAAAGACCTGAGACTTGACTTGGGACAAAAGACTTGAGACTTGACTTCAGACTTGACTTGGCATTGCCGTCAAAGACTTGGACTTGACTTGGACTTGACTACAGAGACTTGAGACTTGACTTGGAAAAAATGACTTGTGAACATCACTGTGGTACTGTTCGAAAAATAATCATTTGGTATGATAATATACTTTGAATTATTCACCTTTTGCTACTGAGAAATTGTGATCTTATTTTGCAATACAAGTTAGTTAAAGCACTTATCCTCTACATAATATAGAGACAATTTAAAGTGATTTATGTACAATAATTCATAATTTAAGATCTGAGAAATTGAAGAAATATGTTCTGATCCTACTTATTGTAGGTCAGGTTTTTGAGGAACCCTTGGATTTAGATAGAGCCTGTCTGGAGGACGGAGCCAGCGAGAGACGTTGATGGTGAGCCGGACCCTGGAGGATCTTAGACGTACACCGTGAATTGAATCCTTTTGCTCACTTTTACACATACACACACACCCACACAACCGTGTGGCTGGACTGACACCTAAAGGGTGCACATATAGTGAAGTGAACAGAACAATAAGAAAAACCACACGCAGCTGCGAAAACCTTTGATTTTGTTTGTTATTTTCTATACCTACCTGGGTAAGGCTGTTGTATGTATTTCATGTGTTTTATTATTCTCCCCAGCTTCATATTAAAATAGGGGAGCATTTTTCTCATTAACAAAAAGAGCCACAGTGTCGTGTCGTTCTTGTGCATCAGTTGGTTACACCTGGGCTTCGTAGTCGAATTTAAATCTTCTGTTTCTTATTCTGGCCATTAGTTAAAGTTATTATTATCATTACTAATACTTTTCTGCTTCAGAAGGGTTACACACACACACACACAGCAACACAGACACACACACACCCACTGATAACACTGTTGAAGCTGTCTCTGTTATAAATGTGTCTAAATATACATGTTAAAAATGACTATTTGAGGTGTGCTTTTTAAATACAGAACCCCAGCAACAGCCTACTCGTCACTCTCAAAATTTCTTTTCTAGTACTGAATTTGCCGAGCAGTGTCATTAATAATGCATGGGGGCGACAGGGCCAGAGTCAGGCACACTCAAAATTTCTTTAGAAATTTTCTAGTTATTATTGAGTGTGCCTGAAAGCGCACACTATATGTTATCCACCGCGCTTATTCTTCTTATTATTATTGAGTGTGCCTGAAAGTGCACACTATATGTTATCCACTGCGCTTATTATTATTGAGTGTGCCTGAAAGCGCACACTATATGTTATCCACCGCGCTTATTCTTCTTATTATTATTGAGTGTGCCTGAAAGCGCACACTATATGTTATCCACCGCGCTTATTCTTCTTCTTATTATTGAGTGTGCCTGAAAGCGCACACTATATGTTATCCACCGCGCTTATTGAGTGTGCCTGAAAGCGCACACTATATGTTATCCACCGCGCTTATTGAGTGTGCCTGAAAGTGCACACTATATGTTATCCACCGCGCTTATTGAGTGTGCCTGAAAGTGCACACTATATGTTATTATTATTATTCTTCCACCCTTTTTTTGGCTCGCTTCTCCTCCCAGAGTTTTTGTCACACACACACAAAACGGGTATCAAAACGACCGGCTTGGCCTGGACATGTGTGCTATGTCTTTTCTAAAAGATGCGCGTGTTTTTCGCGAATTTATTCGCGAAAAACTGAGAATAATTTCCCATAAAGAATGAATGGGGAGGCCCGAAGAAAAATTAATTTCAACAGACATTTTCAACAATGAACAGCTCTGGCATACTTTCACCGAGAGACTTCAAAAATTAAAAACGGAGGTATGCTTGCCTTCTCTTCATGGACTCACTACACTCATCGACAGCTTTTACCGTTTTTTAAACTATCAAGGCTCAAAGTTCAGCAGGTTTTTCGTCAAATTTCTGGGTTTATAATGGGTGTGTATGTGGCGGAATGTTTTTGCTAGAGTGGATGACATCATCAGCTAGAGTGAGGAGCAGGGAGAAAAATCTGTGAAAAAATAAAACGTATTTCACTACTGTGGGCTCAAATGCCCCACTACAGACACGATGTATACATAAAACGTAGGAAAATTCGAGGTAATCGCACTGATACCACTGTTGTAGCTGTCGCTCGTATAGTTTTGGGTCCCTACACGTTGATTGATCGACTACTCCCATCCACAGCCTCATTTACTCCCATGGTTTTTGAAGCAGAGAATTTACCGGAAGGAGCAGGGCGCACCTGTGCTTGCTCTGACTCTCGAGGCCAAAGTTTATGCAATTTTCACCTGAAACTTGGCACAGACATTATACACACGATGAGCATTCTTCTGGTCATTTAGATTTTGGTTTCGAGGCATACCTTGAGGGTTTTTTGGACCCTCTTCCAGGGGGATCATTCAGACATATACTGTGCATTTCAGTGAGACATACATGCTGCATCGAGCACCTGTGTCTAATTAATGAGACCTGCAGCTCACCCAGGTTGCTTGGCAACCTCACCTTGCTTGAGGAGGAGGGGGGGGGGGGTCAGCAGACAAGCCGAGCGACAGCTTGAACTTGTCTGTGTTAAATGTGCGCACACAGACACACACACACACACACACACACACACACACACAGACAGTAACACACACACACACACACACACACACACACACATATATGTGTATATATATGTATGTATGTACACGTTAGTGCTCTTTATTCAGAAAACCCTCATGCGTCGCGTCATTACTGTTAGCCACTAATATATGCCTGTTAGTTCTGCCTGTTAGTGGCGCCACCATTATTGTTAGCCACTAAGAATGAAATACATTATAATTGCTAACTTGGTAATGCTAACATGCGCTGGTGCAGGATTAACAGGATCTTGTACTATTACACTTTTATTCTTTTTTTTTTAGATTCAACTCATTTAGAACATTTCTACAGACACAAGCATGCACACACACACACACACAGACAGACACACACACAGACACACGCACACACAGACACTGAACAGACTCTCAGTAAACAGATCGACATCATTGTGTTCAAACAATAAAAATCTGCTGATCTACGATCAATACAGGCTGAGCTGCACACCTGGACAGGTGAGCTCAGCCTTGTTGCTTGGCAACCTCAAGCATGCCTTTGACTAACTTTATTGAAATCTGTGTATGATATCAGACTATCAAGACTACATTTTTAGGTCTGAGTCGACTTCCGGTTTCGGTGAGCATGTGAAAGCAGCGTGGTCTCAGGCTCCCGCAGCGATAACCTTTGGGGCCCCCCCTTCCCTCAAAACCTCAACTGTCAGTAGGTGAAAGAACTTTCACTAGAACCCCGAACGCCGTAGAGAAATGTCAAAAGCAACAAAATCGTCTAAAAAGTCTGAGGCAGACGCCTCTCCGACGGGCAGCAGCATATCGCTAGCGAGCATAGCTGGCATGCTGGAAGATCACAGAGCTGGCATGCTAGCCGACTACAAGACAACATTCGCGGCCCTTGAACTGAGACTCGATAAAATACAGTCAGCGGTGACAGGGCATGGCCAGCGACTGGACTCACTGGAATCACACGCTGAGCTGCAAGCCCAACGGATTCAAGCACTGGAGGAGAGGTGTGTAGCATTAGCAGATAGCAACGCCAAACTAACAGCGAGGGCTATCGATCTTGAGAGCCGCAGCCGCAGAAACAACATCAGGATAATCGGTATCCCGGAGTCAGTCGAGGGACCCAAGCCCACAAGTTTTTTTGCTGAACTCCTGGCTGAAGTACTAGGGGACCAGATACTCCAGTCTCCTCCCGAATTGGACCGAGCGCACAGAGCGCTCTCTGCTAAACCACAACCCGGCTCACGACCCAGACCGGTGATACTTCGCCTTCATCGCTACCAGCTCAAGGAGCTGATTATTCGGGAGGCTCGTAAGAGACGAGGGAAACTCCAGTACCAGGGATCACCGATCCAGATCTTTGAGGACTACACGCCAGAAGTCGCAGAGGAACGAGCTAAGTACCGAGCAGTGATGGCTAAGCTCTACAACCTTGCTCTTCGGCCAGCGCTTCTCTTCCCGGCCCGCTTGCAGATTACTCTGGAGAGCGGAGCAAAGAAGAGATTTTCATCTCTCGAGGAAGCCACCACCTTTGCGGCCAAATATCAACAGACCCCGGGTCCTGTCTAACCTAACGTGAGTCGCGCTCTCCCACAGGAGGAGCTGATTTCTTGTTAAGCCTCGGGCTTTAGCTGGACACTTTAGGATCAGGTACGAGGTTTATCGACTGTCTGTTGTGTTGTGTTCACCTTGGTGCCAGCTCAGTTGGTTCAAAAGCGGGCGCTGTGTACCTCTCTCTAATTTGACCGTAATAGAAGGAAGACTGACTTGTTTTATTCTAGTTCATGCCACATTCAAGTTTATAAAAAAAAAAAAAAGAGCCGACAAAAAAAAAAAAAACGTACAACTTTGTAGCTCTCCCAATTGTATTGTTAAGTGACTAATACCCTGCTTTCCTTTTGATTTTGTTCTGTTTTTGTCGGTTTGACTTTGTTTTGGCTACTCTACATTTATATTTGGCATGGTTTTCAAACCACTTTGATAAACACTCACTGTACATCTGTTGGGGGAAATGGGTTCGGGGTTCACATTGGGTTCTGGGGGGCAGGGGGTTGGGTTCTCAACTAGCCTTTCTTTTTCTCTCTCTTAAAGCTGCGAGGGCTGGGACAAGTAAAGTAGAAGAGGAAAGAAGATGCAGAAAGGGAAGTACGAACATTCGGGTTTAGTTTTGATTAGTGGGACAGGGGAGAAAGGAAGGGGAGGAAGGTTTTTTCATTGGATTTTGTCTGTCTTAAGTTTGGTGCTATTTGTGTACTGGTCTTATATTGTGCTGTTTCTGTACAGAGGATTTCACTCACTTCTCGCTGCTTGCTCCTTCACACTGACCGGGCAATTCTACCGCTGGACGTTCATCCATGGCTAGTATAACAAGTGGAGGTACGGCGGGTGGACAGGCTGTAAGGATTATCTCATTAAACACTAGTGGGCTAAATGCTGCGATCAAGCGTACAAAGGTTATGACACACATCAAAAATCTAAATGCTGACATTATGTTTCTTCTTCTTCTTCTTTCCACTCTCAATTCAATGTTAAAACAAGGGGCACGGCCATATTAATCCGTAAAAATGTTAATTTCATCTCAGATAAAGTAATAACGGACTCAAATGGTCGTTATGTCATTGTTACTGGCACATTATACGAGAAACAGGTCATCCTAATATCTGTCTATGCTCCCAATTGGGATGACCATAATTTTGTAAGCTCATTATTTACTACGATCCCAAACTTAGACTCGCACCTTTTGATAATGGGAGGTGACATGAACTGTGTGATCGACTCAACACTGGACAGGTCCAGCTCACGAGCAACTACGACTACGAAAATGTCTCAGGCTTTTTCCACATTCATGACTCAATATGGATTTGTTGACCCCTGGCGATTTTTGCACCCTTCTGTAAGGCAATACTCTTTTTTTTCCCACGTACATCGTTCATTTTCGCGCATAGATTACTTCTTGGTAGATGAAAAACTTATCCCAGCAATTGTCGCCGCCCAGTACCTACCTATAACTGTGTCAGATCATGCTACAGTAATCTTGGATCTGCACTTTAAGATGAAGCCAAAGGGGTACAGGCATTGGAGGCTGAGTCCTCTCTTGCTAGCAGATGCCAGCTTCTGCAAACATGTTTCAGAATCGATAACTTTTTTCTGCGAAACTAATAAAAATGATGAGACCTCCTCGTCCATATTATGGGACACTCTCAAAGCTTACATCCGGGGTAAAATTATTTCGTTCACATCCCATGCAAACAAATTGCGCAGATCCCGACAGAAAGAGCTAGAGGTAGCTATCGCAGATTTAGACAATAAACTTTCGTCCACGAACACGCCAGAGTTATATAAAGAAAGATTAAGACTCCAAACAGAGCTAGATCTCCTCCTCACTTCTGAAGCTGAACAGCTTCTCCTTCAATCTCGGGGGTCGGTGTATGAACATGGTGACAAAGCTGGGCGTCTCTTGGCTCATCAGCTGAAGGCAAAAACGGCATCAAATAGGATTACTCAGATAACAGATGAATCAGGTTCAATAACCTCTGATCCTGACAAAATAAATAATACCTTTAGGTCATTCTTCTCCCACCTCTACGCTTCGGAGTCCCTCACAGACGAAAACCAACTGACTAACTTTTTTGGAGGATTGGACTTGCCCAAGGTCTCACCCCAGGACAATCTAAGACTGGAAGCCGCTTTTACTCTCTCAGAAAATAAAGAAGCGATACAATCAATGAACAGTGGTAAATCCCCAGGCCCCGACGGATACCCGGTCGAATTTTATAAAAAATTTTCAGATCAGTTAGCTCCGCTATTACTCGACATGTTCAATTACTCATTTATACAGGGCACCCTGCCACCCACGCTCATGCAAGCGTCCATCTCTCTTATTTTTAAGAAGGGTAAAGACCCACTGAACTGCGCATCTTATCGCCCGATTTCACTCCTACCGGTAGATGTTAAAGTTCTTGCAAAGCTACTAGCTCGGCGATTGGAGTCTATCATGCCCCTGATCATTTCTGAAGACCAGACGGGATTCATAAAGGGAAGACACTCATATTCTAACATAAGAAGGCTTCTTGATGTCATTCTCTCTCCATCTTCCTCTAACATCCCAGAAGTCATAATATCTCTTGACGCCGAAAAGGCTTTTGACAGGGTGGAATGGGACTTTCTCTTCTTTTCCCTGAGACAATTTGGTTTCAATACCAACTTCATCTCATGGGTCAGATTACTCTACTCCTCCCCTTGTGCTTCTGTATGTACAAATAACCAGCGGTCGGCTCCATTTCCACTTTTTCGGGGTACGCGGCAGGGGTGCCCGCTATCTCCGCTATTATTTGCAATAGCAATTGAACCATTGTCAGCGGCTCTGAAGGTGGGGGAGGGACTTGGGGGGATTGAAAGATGGGGCATAAAACACCAGGTCTCATTATATGCAGATGATCTGCTTCTTTATGTAAGTGATCCTTTGTCGAGCATCCCACGCATCCTGACATTATTAAATTCTTTTGGGCGTCTATCTGGGTACAAGCTGAACATCTCTAAAAGCGAATTTTTACCAATCAACCGTATGGCCACAGACATACCACCATCGACTATACCTTTTAAAATAGCCAACACAGGATTTAAATATCTTGGCATTACAATGACACGATCTTTGCGCACGATGCG
Source organism: Collichthys lucidus (assembly GCA_004119915.2). Lineage (NCBI taxonomy): Eukaryota > Metazoa > Chordata > Actinopteri > Sciaenidae > Collichthys > Collichthys lucidus. The sequence goes on from CM014097.1 coordinate 170,533, forward strand.
AGAGCAAAACCTCACTTCATTAACAGCTGCGGTCAAGTCCGATTTACAAAGATGGAATTTCTTGCCACTGTCCCTAACCGGTAGGATACAAGTTATAAAAATGAATGTATTACCACGCTATTTGTATGTGTTTCAGTGTCTGCCCGTCTTTCTTCCCAGGTCCTTTTTCACAGCTATAAACACCATCATTTCATCATTCATCTGGGCTGGTAAACGGCCCAGGGCAAGTCGCGCACTGCTTTGTAGGGACAGATCGGCTGGAGGTCTGGGTTTACCCAGTCTAATTGGCTACTACTGGGCAGCCAATGTACATAAGATAATGTCTTGGTTTACTTCCCCTCAATCCATCTGGTGTCGGAGTAAGCAGCCTCTTGCTCCTCATCGTTGCTGGCGCTAACATGCAGAACCCTGCCTCTCTCCCCATCAAAGTTTACCTCTAATCCGGTTGTGGTGGGGACATTAAAAATTTGGTCACAATTAAGACACCATTTTGGGTGGCTCACCCTCCCTCTAGCAACTCCCATCTGTAATAATTACCTGTTCATTCCAGCAAGGATCGACCCGCGTTTCTCCACCTTAAAGAACAAAGGACTTGGCAGTTTGGGAGACTTGTACATTGATGGTATATTTGCGAGTTTCAGCCAATTAACCTCCACCTTTAATCTGCATAAATCAGACTTTTTTCGGTACTTCCAGCTGCGGGATTTTGCAAAAACACACACTACATCGTTTCCACAGATACCAACACCTAGCGGGATAGACCTGGTTCTTAAGACTAAAACTTCAAAAGGCCATATCTCCTATTTTTATAAGCTACTGTCCCCGACCACTACCTTGCATAGGATCAAGATGAAGTGGGAGTCAGAACTCCAACTGAATTTCTCTGAGACCTTCTGGGAGGGGGCTGTGGAGGTGGTTAACTCGACATCCAGCTGTGCTAGACTTTCATTAATACAATTTAAGGTTTTTTACAGGCTTCATTATTGCAAAGAAAAACTCTCAAAGCTGTATCCAGACAAATTCGATGAGAAATGTAGTAGATGCTTGCAGACACCATGCAACCTCACCCATATGTTTTGGGCATGCCCCAAATTGTCTGGCTTCTGGCAACTATTTTTTAGAACAATGTCAGACATAATAGGCATAAATCTAAATCCAACCCCACATATTGCTATCTTCGGTAAGCCCCCAGATGATCTCCGTACTACAGCCACTCAAAATAATGTCATCGCCTTTGCCTCCCTTATTGCTCGTAAGAGGATTCTTTTAATGTGGAAGGCTCCTCAACCACCATCAATCAAAGTCTGGTTGCATGATATTTTAGGTCTTCTGAAACTTGAGAAGATCAAATTCTCACTCAGAGGCTCATCTGACAGGTTTTACACTCACTGGAAACCACTGCTTAGCTATCTAGATGGTCTACCAGCTCGGGAGGTTTCTCCGTAAGAATACAGTGGATAGCAAGGTATGAACCCGCCCCTCTGTGCCGTCAGAGACAGATAGCTTGGATGATAGAGGAGTAAGCAGCCATTAATATTTAATATTTAATATTTGCTCTGTACTTATAATGATCAGCTATAGCACCCTTTGTTGTTGTTTTGTTTTGTCAGTTTGTTTCTGTTTTTGTTTGTTTGCTTGTTTCTTGGCTACATTTGTCATTTTATTCATGTAATGTAGCATTTTATTTCACATGTGTGTAGTTATACCTACTTATTTGTACTGCACTTTAATTATGTAAGAGGGTTGGGGGAGGGGGGTTGTTCACGTAAGTTCTGAGTGTTCTCAAAGAAGAAAAAAGAAAAGAAATTGTATTTTTGTATGCACTGTACTGTATTTTTTGTAAGAAATTGTATGCCGGCATGCACTGGCAGTGCACATGTCTCTGTCTTACAATTGGTAAATAAAAGTTATAAAAAAAAAAAAAAAAAAAAAAAAGACTACATTTTTAATGTCGGCCATTTTATCCTTGTCTCTCACAAACACAAACACATAGATAGAGAGACAGACACGCACACACACAGACAGTAACACACACACACACACACACACACACACACACACACACACACACACACACACACACATATATGTATATATATGTGTGTGTTATTGCCGTTGAAAGGAGACAGAGAGGAGATACACACACACACAGGTAACGACAGCGGGGAGCTAAGTTACTAGCACGGCTACCACACAGACGAGGTGCGTTTACTGACCGTCGGAATGCTGTGATATGTTCATGAACATGGGAAAAATGGAACTTTACCGAATATACAACAAAACTAAACAGTATTTCTCACAGGAACAATTTAACCTTGATTAAACAACATGGGCTTTCTAACAGTGTGTGTGTGTGTGTGTGTGTGTGTGTGTGTGTGTGTGTGTGTGTGTGTGTTTATGTATGTACATGTTAGTGCTCTTTATTCAGAAAACCCTCATGCGTCGCGTCATTACTGTTAGCCACTAATATATGCCTGTTAGTTCTGCCTGTTAGTGGCGCCACCATTATTGTTAGCCACTAAGAATGAAATACATTATAATTGCTAACTTGGTAATGCTAACATGCGCTGGTGCAGGATTAACAGGATCTTGTACTATTACACTTTTATTCTTTTTTTTTTAGATTCAACTCATTTAGAACATTTCTACAGACACAAGCATGCACACACACACACACAGACAGACACACACACAGACACAAGCACACACAGACACTGAACAGACTCTCAGTAAACAGATCGACATCATTGTGTTCAAACAATAAAAATCTGCTGATCTACGATCAATACAGGCTGAGCTGCACACCTGGACAGGTGAGCTCAGCCTTGTTGCTTGGCAACCTCAAGCATGCCTTTGACTAACTTTATTGAAATCTGTGTATGATATCAGACTATCAAGACTACATTTTTAATGTCGGCCATTTTATCCTTGTCTCTCACAAACACAAACACATACATAGATAGAGAGACAGACACGCACACACACAGACAAGCAGACACACACACACACACACACACACACACACACACACACACACACACACACAGACACACTGAACAGACGCTCAGTAAACAGATCGACATCATCGTGTTGAAACAATAAAACAGGCGGAACTGCACACTTTGACATGTGAGTCTCAGGACAGTCTCTACAATCATTTTACACTTTAAACTTCTCCCTTCTACTTGGCAACCTCAGCCTGCTTATGAGGAGAGGGGGGAGGGGCCAGCAGACAAGCCGAGCGGCAGCCATTTTTGTAGTTTTTGGCACTTCATTTGAACTCGTCTGTGTAAAATGTGCGCGCACACACACACACACACACACACACACACACACACAGACACACTTTTAGGATGCTATTTGCAAACATTAGCGACCAATGCTAAAATTAGTGCTAATTAACATTAGCCACTAGGAATTAAATACATGTTGATTATTAACATGGTAATGCTAACATGCTAGTGCTAACTGCTAGCGCATCAGTGTTAACATGCTAATGCTAACTGCTAGCGCATCAGTGTTAACATGCTAATGCTAACATGTTAATGCTAACATGCTAATGCTAACATGCTAATGTTAACTGCTAGCGCATCAATGTTAACATGCGCATGTTAACATGCTAATGCTAACATGCTAATGTTAACTGCTAGCGCATCAGTGTTAACATGCTAATGTTAACATACTAATGTTAACATGCTAATGCTAACATGCTAATGCTAACATGCTAATGCTAACTGCTAGCGCATCAGTGTTAACATGTTAATGTTAACATGTTAATGCTAACATGCTAATGCTGACAGAACCCCAGCAACAGCCCACTCGTCACTCTTAAAATTTATTTTCTAGTACTGAATTTGCTGAGCAGTGTCAGTAATAATGCATGGGGGCGACAGGGCCAGAGTCAGGCAAAATTTCTTTAGAAATTTTCTAGTTGAGTGTGCCTGAAAGTGCACACTATATGTTATCCACCGCGCTTATTCTTCTTATTATTATTATTCTTACGCCCTTTTTTTGGCTCGCTTCTCCTCCCAGAGTTTTTGTCACACACACACAAAACGGGCATCGAAACGACCGGCTCGGCCGGGAATCGTGTGCTATGTCTTTTCTAAGAGATTCACGTGTTTTTCGCGAATTTATTCGCGAAAAACTGAGAATAATTTCCCATAAAGAATGAATGGGGAGGCCCGAAGAAAAATAAATTTCAACAGACATTTTCAACAATGAACTGCTCTGGCATACTTTCACCGAGAGACTTCATTTAAAAACTAAAAACGGAGGTATGCTTGCCTTCTCTTCATGGATTCACTACACTCATCGACAGCTTTTACCGTTTTTAAACTATCAAGGCTCAAAGTTGAGCAGGTTTTTAGTCAAATTTCTGGGTTTATAATGGGTGTGTATGTGGCGGAATGTTTTTGCTAGAGTGGATGACATCATCAGCTAGAGTGAGGAGCAGGGAGAAAAATCTGTGAAAAAATAAAACGTATTTCACTACCGTGGGCTCAAATGCCCCACTACAGACACGATGTATACATAAAACGTAGGAAAATTCGAGGTAATCGCACTGATACCACTGTTGTAGCTGTCGCTCGTATAGTTTTGGGTCCCTACACGTTGATTGATCGACTACTCCCATCCACAGCCTCATTCACTCCCATGGTTTTTGAAGCAGAGAATTTACCGGAAGGAGCAGGGCGCACCTGTGCTTGCTCTGACTCTCGAGGCCAAAGTTTATACAATTTTCGCCTGAAACTTGGCACAGACATTATACACACAATGAGCATTCTTCTGGTCATTTCAGATTTTGGTTTGAGGCATACCATATAGGGTTTTTTTGGCCCTCTTTGACGGGGATCATTCAGACATATACTGTGCATTTCAGTGAGACAGACATGCTGCATGAACACCTGTGTCTAATTAATGAGACCTGCAGCTCACCCAGGTTGCTTGGCAACCGCACCCTGCTTGAGGAGGAGGGGGGAGGGGTCAGCAGACAAGCCGAGCGACAGCTTGAACTTGTCTGTGTTAAATGTGCGCACACAGACACACACACACACACACACACACAGACAGTAACACACACACACACACACCCTCACACACACACACACACACACACACATATGTATATATATATGTATGTATGTACATGTTAGTGCTCTTTATTCAGAAAACCCTCATGCGTCGCGTCATTACTGTTAGCCACTAATATATGCCTGTTAGTTCTGCCTGTTAGTGGCGCCACCATTATTGTTAGCCACTAAGAATGAAATACATTATAATTGCTAACTTGGTAATGCTAACATGCGCTGGTGCAGGATTAACAGGATCTTGTACTATTACACTTTTATTCTTTTTTTTTTAGATTCCACTCATTTAGAACATTTCTACAGACACAAGCATGCACACACACACACACACACAGACAGACAGACAGACAGACAGACGTACGCACGCACACACACACACACGCACACACATGGTAATGCTAACATGCTAATACTAACTGCTAGCGCATCAGCGTTAACATGCTAATGCTAACATGCTAATGCTAACTGCTAGCGCATCAGCGTTATCTTGCTAATGCTAACATGCTAATGCTAATTAACATTAGCAAATTAAATAAGAGAATTAAACACATGTTAATTAGTAACATCCTAATGTTAACATGCTAATGTTAACTGCTAGCGCATCAGCGTTAACATGCTAATGCTAACATGCTAAGCTTAATTGCTAGCGCAACAGCATTTACATGCTAAGGATAACATGCTAATGTTAACATGCTAAGGTTAACTGCTAGCGCATCAACCTTAACATGTTAAGAATAACATATTAATGCTAACATGATAATGCTAATATGCTAATGTTGATTGCTAGAATGTCAGCGCATCAGCGCTAACATGCTAATGGTAACATGGTAATGTTAATTGCTAGCGCAGCAGCGTTAACATGCTAATGTTAACATGCTAAGGGTAATTTCTAGAGCATCAGTGTTAACATGATAATGTTAACTGCTAGCACATCAACGTTAACATGGTAATGCTATTGTACTAATGCTAACATGCTAATGTTAATTGCTAGCGCATCAGCGCTAACATGTAAATGTTAACATGTTAATTGTTAATGATAACATGTTAATGTTAACTTGGTAATGTTAATTGCTAGCGCATCAGCGCCAACATGTTAATGTTAACATGCTAATGTTAGCATGGTAACATGCTAATGTTAATTGCAAGTGCGTCTGCGCATCAGCGCTAACATGCTAATGTTAACATGCTAGCTAGCTGTAAAGACATGTTAAGACATGTAATTCGTAACATTAGCGGGCAATGATATAATTAATGTTAACGTTAATCGCTAGCGCTTTAGCGCAATTAGCATTAATCCCCAGTGCTAGCAATTAGCACTAATCCTTTAAGCTTAATAATTAGCACAATTGGTCGCTAGGAATGAAATACATTGTAACTGCTAACATGCTAATGTTAACATGTTAATGCTAACATGCTAATGTTAATTGCTAGCACGTCAGCGTTAACATGCTAATGTTAACATGCTAATGCTGACATGTTAATGTTAATTGCTAGCGTGTCAGCGCACCAGCACTAACATGTTCAAGTTAACATGCTAGCTAGCTGTTAAGACATGCTAAGACATGTTAATTCCTAACATTAGCGGCCAATGCTAAAATTAATGTTAACGTAAATGCTAAATGCTAACATGCTAATGTTAATTGCTAGCGCATCAGCGCTAACATGTTAATGTTAACATGTTAATTGTTAATGATAACATGTTAATGTTAACTTGGTAATGTTAATTGCTAGCGCATCAGCGCCAACATGTTAATGTTAACATGCTAATGTTAGCATGGTAACATGCTAATGTTAATTGCAAGTGCGTCTGCGCATCAGCGCTAACATGCTAATGTTAACATGCTAGCTAGCTGTAAAGACATGTTAAGACATGTAATTCGTAACATTAGCGGGCAATGATATAATTAATGTTAACGCTAATCGCTAGCGCTTTAGCGCAATTAACATTAATCCCCAGTGCTAGCAATTAGCACTAATCCTTTAAGCTTAATAATTAGCACAATTAGTCGCTAGGAATGAAATACATTGTAACTGCTAACATGCTAATGTTAACATGTTAATGCTAACATGCTAATGTTAATTGCTAGCGCGTCAGCGTTATCATGCTAATGTTAACATGCTAATGCTGACATGTTAATGTTAATTGCTAGCGTGTCAGCGCACCAGCACTAACATGTTCAAGTTAACATGCTAGCTAGCTGTTAAGACATGCTAAGACATGTTAATTCCTAACATTAGCGGCCAATGCTAAAATTAATGTTAACGTAAATGCTAAATGCTAACATGCTGAGCCTTGAAGCTTAATAATTAGGACAATTAGACACTAGGAATAAAACACATGCTGACGCTCTAGCAATTAGCATCAGCATTAGTTATTATTATTATTTAATTATTATTACAATGATTATGATTATTACTCTTTTAGTTACTAGCAGTTACTAGCAGTTTGAATTAAACCCTGATGCTCTCTGAATACTCCCAGTAAAATATATCATGCCAAGATCCCTTTAAGAAATATCATGTATTAACAATGATTTACGTTTACATAAAAGCACTAACTGCAGAAACACAAGAAGAAAAAACAATCTTATCTCAACAGTCTTCTTGTCAATTCGGCATCAATATAATACATAAATACAAACTTTTTGGCCGACTTTGTCGCATCAACTCGTTACCAGCCTCATTATTTCAGTGAGAGAAGACCTTGGGAATAGATGGCAAAACCTGTGTTTAACATTAAAATACGTGGTGTTTGGTGGCTTACACGTACGCCGAATAAAATACAGGTAGGAATGCTGATTAACCGTGTATTATGTGTGTGTCATGGTAAAGAACAGAGGGGAGAGGATAGGATAAACAGAAAATATAGGAAATATAGACGCAAACTCTGCTGTCTGTGCCCTCAGCTCTGCCCCTGATACGTCATCACCGCAACGACAAAGCTGCTGTCGCCGTGTTTATTGACATGATTTGACATTTATTAACTTTGATTGGAGGACAGTTACGGGACGAATCTCATTGGCTCTTTGTGTGTCGGGTGGATTTATTTACTGTACTCCGACCGGAACTCCCCCTCTCCGGCTCTACGTCTGAGGTAAGAGACAGCATTTTTTAAACTGTATATTTCGCTAGCATGCTACCTATGGCCTATAATGTTAGCTGTGTTAATTATTACGTTTGCTATCAAAAATGTGCGTTTTTTACTTCTTTAACATTTCGGTTTATAGGTATTCGTGTGCTTATAAGGAAAATATGAGTCAAAAATCTACAATACTGGTGGACTTTTTGAATTAAAAATATGAATTTAAGTTGAGCCAGTCGTTTAGCGAGCTTACTTATGCTAAGCTTGTGGTTGAAACCACACATATATATATATATTATGGCATGCCGTTCAGGAAATTAAACCTTTGAATATATTGAATGAAGTCTGAATATATGGAATGAAACTCTGAATATATTGAATGAAACCTTGAATATATTGAACGAAGTCTGAATATATTGAATGAAACCTTGAATATATTGAACGAACTCTGAATATATTGAATGAAACCTTGAATATATTGAACGAAGTCTGAATATATGGAATGAAACCTTGAATATATTGAACGAACTCTGAATATATTGAATGAAACCTTGAATATATTGAACGAAGTCTGAATATATGGAATGAAACTCTGAATATATTGAATGAAACCTTGAATATATTGAACGAAGTCTGAATATATGGAATGAAACTCTGAATATATTGATTGAAACTTCACTGACGTCAGACCTAGCGGCAGTGCCTGCAGCCATCTTGTGTAACAGTCTGTAAAAGCGAAAGACAATGAGTCAGGCCGCCCGCAATCTAGTTGCAGCAATATTAAACTATGAGGACATCATTAACACTGCGTGTACGGGCCAAAATCCCCCCGATACCCCTGATCAATACAGTTTTCCTGACAAGGAATTTCGCTCCCTTTTAATCGTAGTAGACATAAAACAGGTGATTTAATGAAGGTAAAACAGTGAATGGCCGTGCGTAATGCTCTCTGACGCGGCACTTCTCCGGGACTGGAGAAGCTGCTGCGGCTACAGGCATTTCATGAACTGAAAGAGAAGCTCCTCATATATTGTTTAGATACAACAAGCATCACCCGCATATGCAGGGTGAATATTTAGTTTAGTATTGAACGTATTTTATGATTCGCGACACATTGTCAGCTTTAGGCATGTTACTCACACAGCGGACTGCGGACAGACAGACAGATGCATACTGAGATTATGGTGAAACTTTAAACAAAACAGTTTAAAACTGAGCGAACTTTTTCGGGAGGATTTCAACACGCATTCGCCAGTGTATTTATCATGTCCTCATTGCTTAATATCGCTGCAACTAGATTGCGGGCGGCCTGACTCATTGTCTTTCGCTTTTACAGACTGTTACACAAGATGGCTGCAGGCACTGCCGCTAGGTCTGACGTCAGTGAAGTTTCATTCAATATATTCAGAGTTTCATTCCATATATTCAGACTTCAATCAATATATTCAAGGTTTCATTCAATATATTCAGAGTTTCATTCCATATATTCAGACTTCAATCAATATATTCAAGGTTTCATTCAATATATTCAGAGTTTCATTCCATATATTCAGACTTCGTTCAATATATTCAAGGTTTCATTCAATATATTCAGAGTTTCATTCCATATATTCAGAGTTCGTTCAATATATTCAAGGTTTCATTCAATATATTCAGAGTTTCAATCAATATATTCAGAGTTTCATTCAATATATTCAAAGGTTTAATTTCCTGAACGGCATGCCATAATATATATATATATATATATATATATATATATATATATATATACACACACACACACATAGACGCCGCATTGAGCGCTGAATCGTACGTAAACGGCGCCGCCATATTGGTTCAAATATTGGTTCATAAAGCGTCTTTCTACAAATTTCTTTAAGTTAAAGCAACGTATGTATTTTTCTAATGCTGAGGGTTTACAGCTACTAATGTGTGTAACACTGTTAATGTGATGATAAATATTGAAATATTTATATTTAACATTTAATCTGTGTCTGGTTTGGTGCTTACATAAGGACTAAACATTTATAATCATCACTTTAAAAGTTACATACGTGTTTTTGGTGCCTGTTTGTTTCCCAGATATATTGGTGTGTGTGAATGGGTGTATAAGAGACATTAACTTAAAAAACTTTGTAGAAAGGCGCTTTATGAAGTTCAGTCCATTTCCTTGTATTAGTTTACGGGCAGATCTGCCCGAACCAATATGGCGGCGCCGTTGACGTATCGCGACCAACGACCAACCCGCTCAATGCGGCGTCTATGTATATATGTCTATGGTTGAAACTGGTTGAAGAAATAAATCCTGTAATCTTGGACATACTGTATGTGAGACCAGTATTAATGTCCTGTGTGTGTATTTAGTGTCTGAGAGCGCTAAAATACTAATTTGTTGTGAGCTGATAATTTAGGCCTAAACAGCTTTGGATTATAACTAATATTAATATACAGACTGCTATGTGAATCCACGTGCGTGTGTGTGTATGTAAGGGTGTATTGAATTAGCCTACATGTTTCTCCTGTCTGCTGATTGATTTTGTGTGTGATTTTGTGTAATGTTTCACTTTCCTACGTTACTAATATCTAAATAAATACTGTGTGTGTATATATATATATATATATATATATATATATATATATATATATATAATAGAGCCATTCATTCATTTTTCTTGTATTATGACACCTGCTGGCCAAATGTGGTACATGTGTGGAAATGTTTGGGTTTTGTCTAAGTGTCGCCTGGTGGGCTGGATGCTGAATCAATGCACCTGCGGTCTAATCAGTAGATTGTGTCTGGAGAAGGCACTGGCACTTGGCCTCTTAGAAGTTTGGATGTTGGAACTGTGAACTGTAATTTAGAATTTGGAAGACGCCAGCAGGCATAAGGTTTTTAATTTTATATATGTTGGTTTACTGCTATATACCAGCATCGGTTTATTGTTTGTTGATCGAGGATTTTGTTTGTTTATATTTTGAGTTAACGTGACAACTTTATGAGAAGACCTTTGTTTAATAAACCACGTTAAAAATTAAGAACACCCAATGGCGTCTGAAGTGACTTAAAAGAAGACACTACAACGTTAAAAACCTTTTCTGCAGTTGAAACCTGCCTGAAGGAGAAATAAGACGATCGCAAGTTCAAAGGAAAAATATATACATAAGAAACGCCTGGAAAGAAAGGTTGCCGAGCCAGAAGCAAGCCCGAAGTCCGAGGAAGAAAAAGGTCTCAACTTGGAAACGCCGACTAATGGGGCAATTGGAGCAGCTGCGCGGCTCATCTCTACTGCTGCGCTGAGGTCGCCGTGCGTCGCTGGCAAAGTTGAGAGCAGAGATCGTCACCGGGTGCGTTTTGGATAACTTGAAGGCCTTCTGCTTCGTGCTGAGGAGAATGCCCGCTTGGTTCGTGAGTACATTGATTTGATTAGAGCCACGGTGCTCACGTTTATTTTGGAGCGCTGCGCTCACTTGACTGGAGCGGTGCGCGCGCCAGAGACTGGAGCGCTGCGCGCACTTGACTGGAGCGCTGCACGAACTTTGACTGTTTATATGAACTGAATTGTGTACTGTTTGTTGACCACTGCATTTAAGTTAGAGTGGAATTTTGTGTTGTTGAATTTTATTTTGTAAAATGGCCGAAGAATTAACTGAAGAAGATTACGAGAGGGAGCGAGAATTAAGTAAATTTATTGGATCACGTAGAGGGAAGCTTGGTGCACTTACCCGAAAAAGAAATGAAATTAATGTCCTTATCGAATCAGGTGAAGACAACCAAACCATCATTAGACAATTGGAGTTATTTGACAAATCTTTGAATGAGTTTTATAACATACAAGCCACAGTGCAGAGCTTAATGACAGATGAAGACGAACGTGAGGCTGATCAACGAGACTGGTACGAGCCAAAATACAAACTGCAGAAAGACTTTTTAGAAGGAGTTTTAAAATGGGTTCGGAAACGGGATGATGGTGAAAAGGGTGATGTGGATGAGCAAGAAGAGGAAGAAGAGGAGGAACAGAACGAAGAAACTTTAAATGGAAATGTTAAACCTCAAGACAGTGTTTCACAAACTCGCAGTGTTAAGGCCACGAGCCACGTTAGTCGCATGTCACGCGTCTCAGATGCGCAGTTAAAGGAGGAAGCTGAATGCGCTGCCACAAGGGCAAGAGCTCACATACTGCATCAGAAGATTGACCTGGAATTGGAGGAGGCTACCATAAGAGCACAGTTTAAAGCACGTAAAGAGAAACTGGCATTGAATTCAGAGCTTGCTGCTGCAGAGGCAAAACAGCAAGTTTATAAAGAACATGCAGAACTGCGCTCACTATCAGGGCTACATAAATTTGGCACGCCTACGGAGTATAACATCCCTGCAACTGTGCAGAGAAAAAAAGGAGCGCAAGTAAACATAAGTCCCCACAGTGAAACCGTGCAACACATTACACAGCAAAATACTGGAATTACTAGTGCACATCAAAGTATTCAAATATCCAGTGCAGATGGCGCGCAAATAGCCAGTGCCAGGGCACATCATAACGCCTCAGTCGCAAGTCCCAGTGCCGTCAGTCCCAGTGCATCCAATAACACCCCTATTACCAGTGTGGATGTTACAAATGTAACAAATACAAATGTTTATGACACCAATGTCACCGAAGTGTTAAAAAAACACACCGAAATAACAGCATTACTAGTTAAACAGCAGGCACTCTCTTTATTGCCAGACAGAGAAATCCCTGTGTTTGATGGTGACCCACTGCAATACATAGCATTCATCAGGGCATTTGAACAATTTGTAGAAAGAAAGACTGATAGCATGGAGGACCGGTTATACTACTTACAACAGTACACCAAGAGTGAACCCAGAAGCCTTATCACCAGTTTTCTCCACATGGACCCCAATGTCGCATACAAGCAGGCCAAAGAACAGCTCGAATATAACTTTGGAAATGGCTACAAAATTGCTTCAGCCTACATGAATAAGGCTCTAAACTGGCCAGTCATCAAGCCGGAAAATGCCAAAGAGCTGCGTTCATACGCATTGTTTTTAAGAAGCTGTTATAACACTATGTCAGACATAAACGGTTTAAAGGAGCTTGATAATTCAAGTAATTTAAGGCTCTTAGTATCTAAGCTTCCATTTAAGCTAAGAGATAGATGGCGTACAACTGTGTGCATTATGGAAGAGAGCAAAAAACCCAGGGCTACATTCAAAGAGTTAATGGAGTTCATTGAGAAGCAGGCTAGGGCATTGCTTGATCCAGTTTTTGGTGACATTCAGTTCCCTACTGACACCAAAGTAACACCACCAAAATACAAGCTACAAGGTAAGGCCAAACCTAGCAGCAGTCCCAGCTTTGCTACCACAGTAGCTCCAATGTCTGCATCCATAGCCAAGCAAAATGATTCACCGTCCACTCGCAAACAGAACCCACCTGTCAATATGGACTCGTGTGTATTCTGCAAAGGCAAACACAAACTGGAAGCCTGTGAAACATTTAAGACCAAGTCCAACACAGAGAAAATACAGTACCTGAAGACCCAGGGAATGTGTTTTGGTTGCCTTAGGAAGGGCCATATGGGCAAAACCTGTCAAAACAGAATGACATGTGAAACCTGCTCACTACCGCATCCAACAGTCCTTCACATTCCTACTGTAAAAGACAGTAGGAAGGTCAAACCAAGTAACAGCACCAGTTTGAGTAATGCCATGGTGTCTGTAAAAGACAGTGACCCAATGGGAGCCGATACCTCAGACCAGTGCACCCTTGCCATTGTACCTGTGAAGGTAAAGTTATCTAGTAATAACCAGGTAATAACAACACACGCATTCTTGGATCCCGGTAGCTCCGCTACATTCTGTACAGAATCTCTAAAGAGCAAGCTGAACATCTCTGGGAAAAATATAACAATCATGCTCTGCACAATGGGACAGGAAAAAAGAGTGAGCACTAGCGTAGTCTCTGGTCTCGAGGTGAGCAACATGGAAGGAGTGCAATACCACAAGCTGCCACCAGTGTACACACAGTCACATTTACCTGTCGCGAAACGCCACATACCAAAACAAGAATCTCTGGACAAATGGACGTACCTGCACAAAGTGAAGATTCCACACTTGGATGCCGACATAGAGTTGCTAATAGGCACGAATGCTGCAAAGCTAATGGAACCTTGGGAGGTGATAAACAGTAAGGGTAGTGGTCCATATGCTGTTAAAACACCTCTGGGGTGGGTCGTTAATGGGCTCATGCAAGAAGCAATTTGTAAAGGGCAAGGAAGTCACTTGTGCGTTACAGCCAATCGCATATCCATAAGGGATGTGAACGACCTGTTGATCAAGCAGTATCATCAGGATTTCCCAGAATTGGCAGCTGAGGACAAAACAGAGATGTCAGTCGAAGACAAGCGCTTTATGTCAATCATGGAAACTTCAAAGGAACTTAGAAACGGTCATTATTACTTACCTCTGCCGTTCAAAGAAAACAATGTAATGATGCCAAACAATTACGAACAGGCCCATCAGCGTGCAATGTCCCTGAAAAGAAAATTTGAAAAGAACGAACAGTTTCACATGGAATACGCAACCTTCTTAGAGGGAATGCTAGAAAGGAACCATGCTGAGGTGGTCCCATCTAATGAACTAGTGCCCCCCGGTGGCAAGGTGTGGTACATACCCCACCATGCAGTGCATCACCCGAAGAAAGACACCCTAAGGGTAGTGTTTGACTGTTCAGCATCCTTCCAGGGAACATCCTTGAATGACAAACTGATCCAAGGACCAAATCTGACTAGTAACCTGGTAGGTGTCCTGTTGCGCTTTCGACAAGAGCACATTGCCCTTATGGCAGACATAGAAAGCATGTTTCACCAGGTGAGAGTAATGGAGAATCATGTGGACTTTCTGCGCTTCTTATGGTGGCCAAACGGCGACCTGAGCCAACCATTAAAGGAGCACAGAATGGCAGTGCATCTGTTCGGTGCATCATCCTCACCCAGCTGCGCATCCTTTGCTCTCAGACAATGCGCAGAAGATTTCAAAGAACTCTTTACGCCTGAAACAGTGGCTACAATCATGTCTAACTACTATGTAGATGACTGCTTGAAATCTGTGCCTACAGAAGCTGATGCTGTAAAATTGTGCAGAGAGCTTGAAGCAGCATGCTCAATGGGAGGCTTTCGACTGCACAAATGGATCAGCAACAGCAGAGCAGTCTTGACATCCATTCCGCAAGCAGACCGGGCTAGAGAAGTCAAAACCCTGGATTTGGAGTCCGGGGAGCTGCCAACAGAAAGAACTCTTGGCATACAGTGGCAAATCCAAAGTGACAAACTTACCTTCTCAATAAGCCTCAAAAATCAGCCATACACCCGTAGGGGAATACTCTCAATCATCTCTTCAGTGTACGACCCTCTTGGATTCATATGCCCATTCACTCTCACTGCCAAAAACATTCTGCAGGATCTTTGCAAGCATAACTATGCCTGGGACAAAGAATTACCAGACCACTACGTACATCAGTGGCAAGAGTGGATGAGTGGATTAAGCTCTATTGGAGAGCTCACAGTTGACAGGTGTATTAAGCCCAACAACTGTGGCGCAATAACATCTGCCCAGCTTCATCACTTTAGCGACGCTTCAGAAAGTGGCTACGGCTGTGTCACATACCTTCGCCTCATTAACACAAGACATGAAGTGCACATCTCATTCATAATGGGAAAGTCACGAGTTGCACCTTTAAAGCAAACCACAATGCCAAGGATGGAACTCACTGCAGCAGTCCTTGCAGTACGGATGGACACATTTCTCAGAGCAGAACTGCAACTGCAACTAGAAAGCTCCATATTTTGGACTGATAGTACATCAACATTGAAGTACATTCAGAATGAGAACAAAAGGTTCAAAACATTTGTGGCCAACCGAGTAAATACAATCCGAGAGATGACGAGCATCACACAATGGAGGTATGTAAACACAAAACAGAATCCAGCAGATTGTGCATCTCGCGGCCTCAAGGCAAGTGCTCTCTTGAATTCACACACATGGCTGAACGGCCCAGAATTCCTGAGAGGTCAAAAATCTGAATGGCCAAAGTCCGAACTTGTCACACAAACACCACAGGAAAATGACATGGAAGTGAAAAAGGACGTTCTCATGATGAACATATTGGTGAAGGAGCAAAACACTCCAACACATGCATTTATTCATCATCACTCAAATTGGAACAAACTTACCAGAGCAGTCGCATGGCTACTGAAGTTGAAGGATCTGCTGATTAACCTAAGTCAAAAGAGAAATGAAATACTTAACAAACTCACGACAAGCCCCACATCTGAAATGAAAACCCTACTGGAAAGAAAAATGAAAGCTGTGAAAAAATGCATGACCTCACAACCTATGACATTGAATGACCTGAAAAAAGCAGAAAAGGCAATCATTCATTACACCCAACTGGAAGCGTTTCCTGAGGAAATGGAGACCCTGCAAAGGAAAAACGCACACCTAAGCCGCCAGAGCCGCATTCGTATGCTTGATCCTATTCTGCAAAATGGACTACTGCTTACAGGAGGAAGGCTAAGTAGAATGGCCATGCCAGAGTCTCAAAAACATCCTGTTATCCTCCCAAAAAACCACCATGTGTCCAAAGTGTTGCTAAGACACATTCATGAACAACTAGGACACTGTGGGCGGAACCACGTTTTGGCCAAATTAAGACAGAAGTACTGGATACCAGCAGCAAACTCTCTGGCCAGGAAGATCAGATCAGAATGTGTATTCTGCAGAAGGCAACATGCACTCTTAGGAGAGCAAAAGATGGCAGACTTGCCAAAGGAGAGAGTAACACCTAATTCACCGCCCTTTACATACGTTGGAGCAGATTATTTCGGCCCTATAATAGTAAAAAGGGGACGTAGTGAAGTCAAAAGATATGGTGTTATTTTCACATGTTTCACAACTAGAGCGGTTCATTTAGAAGTGGCCAGTTCACTTGACACTGACTCGTGCATCAATGCAATCCGTAGGTTCGTGAGCAGAAGAGGTCAGGTACAGCAGATACGGTCTGACAATGGAACCAACCTGATTTCAGCTGACCGCGAGCTTAGAACTGCCATACAAGAGTGGAATAAGAGTCACAAACTACAAGCTGCTCTACAACAGAAAGGCATAGAATGGATCTACAACCCACCTGCCGCTTCACATTATGGAGGTGTCTGGGAAAGGTTAATTAAACAAGTGAAGCAAACACTCCTGGCCTTGACCAAAGCCCAAACACTGGATGACGAGTCCCTTCATACTTTCCTCTGTGAAGTAGAAGCAATCATTAATAGTCGCCCATTAACCACCATCTCAGACAGCCCTAATGATCTCGAACCCTTGACACCTAACCACCTTTTACTCCTCAAAGGTCAACCCACATTATCACCTGGTCTATTTCAGAAATCAGATACATACAGTAAACGCAGATGGAAGCAAGTACAATACTTAGCAGATACATTTTGGAAACGATGGGTTAGGGAATATCTACCAACCTTACAAGAAAGACAGAAATGGTTGAAAATTAAGCGCAATTACACATGTGGTGATGTTGTGTTGATTGCTGACCCTACTGCCCCGAGGGCATCTTGGATGTTGGGGAGGGTTATTGACACTAAGAAGGATGCAAAGGGGGTTGTACGTAGTGTGATGTTGAAAACTAAGACAAGTGTCATAGAAAGACCAATCACAAAGGTTTGCTTGTTGTTGGAGAATGACATGTAACATGAATATGAAGTTGAAGATGATATGTGATATGAATCGAATGACTTGAATTATTGCCTTGTGAACTTACATACACTGATGGATGTCTCAGAACTTTACATGTGTTACAAGGACCATGACATGGACTCTATAGATCTTTCGATCTATTTGTGCACACATGAGCGTCATATCCACTCGTGCACACATGAGCCACGTATACATACACAGACAATATGCAGAACATATACAATGAGAAATGGACTCTTCAATCATGCCTTTGGTATATGGACATATATATGTGTGCACTTAAGAAGGATGTGAGCTCTTGGAAGGACATTCTTACACTTATGGACATGGAAAAAAAAAAGGAAAAAAAAAAAGGGGGGAAAAAATGCAAAAGATGTATGTGCTGGACATCATGTTGGGTTTGTGTTGTGCTCTATGATAACGATCATTTATGATTTGTTGTGAATATGGCTCCATATTTGTTGTTTATTATTGTACCTTTTTTCCCAGTAGCAATAAGGGCGCCGGTGTGTAAGAGCCATTCATTCATTTTTCTTGTATTATGACACCTGCTGGCCAAATGTGGTACATGTGTGGAAATGTTTGGGTTTTGTCTAAGTGTCGCCTGGTGGGCTGGATGCTGAATCAATGCACCTGCGGTCTAATCAGTAGATTGTGTCTGGAGAAGGCACTGGCACTTGGCCTCTTAGAAGTTTGGATGTTGGAACTGTGAACTGTAATTTAGAATTTGGAAGACGCCAGCAGGCATAAGGTTTTTAATTTTATATATGTTGGTTTACTGCTATATACCAGCATCGGTTTATTGTTTGTTGATCGAGGATTTTGTTTGTTTATATTTTGAGTTAACGTGACAACTTTATGAGAAGACCTTTGTTTAATAAACCACGTTAAAAATTAAGAACACCCAATGGCGTCTGAAGTGACTTAAAAGAAGACACTACAGTGTGTATGTGTGTGTTTTTCTTCGTTAATGTTGCTAAGTCCTGATTTGAGTTTTAACACTGAAACAGCTGTATAAGTTTATAATGTAACTGTTTTCTGATATTTATACTGCGGTAATATTTTGATAATACGTGCATTTCTAATACCAAAGTCATAGCTATTAATGGCTTAATTCTGGCATTGGGTGTATTTGGGTAATTTTACACTCAAAGTATTCATCACTATTATCAAATTATTACCTAACTATTACTATGCTACTGAGCTACTGAGCTGTAATGTAAAGTGCTACCTGACACAGAGTGGCCTATTGTTTACTGCTTGCTTACAGTACTATGGCAGTGTGCTCAAGTGGAGCCGTCTTTAATCCTGTTTTTCGCCTCACAGATTTACAGTGCTTGACCATTTCTTTATCTGTAAACATGTTTTGCCAAGACTATATATGTTTTTCAGTGTGAGTTTTTGTTAAAGACTGTTATTAACATAAATGTTCATAAAATTTTTTTTTTAATCAACACTATTTGTTATTTAAAAGTATTATGATACTGTTTTTTTAAGGACATGATTATGGCATGAGCGATACATTTATTGAATTATTTAAAACATAAATAATACATTATTGTTACATGTCTTTGAAGCTCACTGGTGTTGTCCTGTTCTAGATATAAACACTACTTCACTTCACTTCAGTACCCACTTCAGCGTTGACCTCAAGTATCCAGTTGTTCATCTCTACCTTTTCAGGTAAGACATTTTTGTTGCAAAACACTGAAATTATTATTTAAGAAGAACTTTTAATCATTGTTCTGTGATGTATGTACAGTGATTTACACATATGGAGTAAAGGTGTATTGGGGTTAATCAATGTTATTTTTTAGATCTGTTTTACAGGGTTCTCACCAGGATTTTATTTTAGAGTAACGGGCAGCGCCGGTCCTGGCAATAATGTTTATTCATTAATTCACGTTTGGTCAAACTTATATCTAATTAAGTATTACAGTCTCATTATTATCTTGTATTTATTTATTTTGTAGGGGAAAACCTGAAAAGACATCCCAGTTTTGTTGTTGGTTTACATCAGAGTAAGTGTTTCACACCATGCTGTTTTTTCATTTGTGGTTGACAATATTTAGTACAGAATTCACTGTGTTTTCTGACTTTTCCAGGTTTCCTGTATCCAGCATGTTCAAGACAGACTAAGCTAACTTTTCATATTTTTTGCACATTTATTATTTAGGTTTAGACAGTACTGTTAGGTTAGGTTAGGAGTAGATTAGATTTAGAGTAGAGTAGATTTAGTTTATATAGTTTAGCTTTTAATGTTGTTACAATTGTGATATTTTGTGAGTTACTGTTGTACATTCTACTGTATTGCAGGACCACGTGAGACGAGGAAGACTCGGGTAGGCCCGCGTGTGACCAAGAAGACCACGGCAAAAGTTTAACTGTTGGAATTTCTTGTCTGTCGGTTAGTGCGTTTATAAATAGATGGGATATATTAGTCAGATTGTGATACATAACTATCAATCTTACTGTGGTATTTTGCTTCTTTTCTGTCTTTGTGCTTTTTTGTGGGTTCATGTGACGATCCTCTACTGGACACAGACACTACAAACTTAAGTGCTTAAGGTACGATTTTGTTATGTATTCAATATCATTTAAATTAAATGTTAATACATAATTTAGACAAAATTGCTGAAATGTTTTTTTTTTTTTCTCTCAGATATTTTTATTGAATTTTACATATTTCACATCACATCACATTTGCATGTTCATAC